>SJXQ01005515.1:201593-259003 GCA_006408695.1 Aepyceros melampus | reverse complement strand
GGTCCATCCAGTCAAGGCTATGGTTTTTCCTGTGGTCATGTATGGATGCGAGAGTTGGACTGTGAAGAAAGCTGAGTGCCGAAGAATTGATGCTTTTGAACTGTGGTGTTGGAGAAGACTCTTGAGAGTCCGTTGGACTGCAAGGAGCTCAAACCAGTCCATCCTAAAGGAGATCAGTCCTGGGTGTTCTTTGGAAGGACTGATGTTGAAGCTGAAACTCCAATACTTTGGCCACCTGATGCAAACAGCTGACTCGTTGGAAAAGACCTTGATGCTGGGAGCGATTGGGGGCAGGAGGAGAAGGGGACGTCAGAGGATGAGATGGCTGGATGGCATCACCGACTCGATGGACATGAGTTTGAGTGAACTCCAGGAGTTGGCAGGGAGGCCTGGCGTGCTGCAATTCATGGGGTCGCAAAGAGTCGGACACGACTGAGCGACTGAACTGACATGGGTAACTAGTTCTTTCGTCTACAAGTGGTATTGGTCATGAAGTTAGATATTGGTGTGGAAGATACCAATATGAAAGGAAAATCTGCTCTGCATAGGCATAGAGCACTTCTACATAAATAGGGTTTGTTTGTGCTCACCCAGTCATGTTGGACTCTTTGCAGCCCGATGGACTGTAGCCTGCCAGGATCTTCTGTCCATGGAATTTTCCAGGCGAGAATATTGGGGTGGGTTGCCATGCCTTCTCCAGGGCATCTTCCTGACCCAGGGATCCAACCAGTATCTCCTGCATCTCCTGCATTGGCTAGTGGATTCTTTACCACTAGCGCCACCTGAGAAGCACCAGGGGACTTACCTTAATACACCTTAAATAGCTGTAGTTTAGATCTCATTACTTGGGTGAGCACAAGACCTAGGCTACAGGGACCTCAGAAACATAAATGACTCTATCATCATGGAGCTAGGGAGACAGGAAAACAGGAATTGTGTCCTCTTCATCACTATCTTAAAGCTACCATCACACCTGAAAGAAAGTTAGCCTTCAAGCATTTGATAAAGTATTACAAAGAGGAAGAAGGAAGGAAGACAGGAAAGGAAAAGAGAATTAGGAAAGGATCTCCCTCTTCAAGGTCAAATGCACTATGCAAAATAACAGGAGTGATGTCTCACATTCAAAAGTTCCAGGGAGTGAGGTGTAGGAGAGGTACTTTAGACATTCTGTCAACCATAGTTCCCTACCTTCATTTAGATCCTGATTCTGCTTCCTAGGAGAAAGGCCCATGTCCCATGTCCACTGGCCAAGAAGATAGAATCTTCCTTGGCCACATTTGTGGTGAGAATTGCAAATTCCTCCAAGGCTTCTTGGGGTAGCATAGCTTGTACAGTCTGCTTTCTGCTGATGCAAGCTCAGGATATCAAAAGTTGTTTTCTAACTTAACAATTGAAGGAGTTTTTAGTTGTGGCTTGTATCTCTTTGTAAATATTACTCCTTCCCAAACTTAGGATTCTGGTCTATTTGCTTCCATTTGATTTCATGTGCCAGTAATCATACCCCAAATCCTTTCCCAGTCACAATTTTTAAGATGTATTTTTTAAAAAATCTCAGCCCCATGCCCCTCTCTAATTTAGTGGTGGCTATTGAAGTTCATTTGAAACCACAGATGGAAGGACCATATCCTGACTCTGACCTTTACCATAGGGCTGGTCTGATCTGAATTCAACTAAAAGGTTTTACTTGTTCTTTTTCACTCAAAGCTCTTTTCATTCTAATTGGGCTTTAAAGCAGTCAGGGTTTTTAACTCTTCAGTTTAGGAACTCTGTATCCTTTTCCCTTTCTGTTTCAATTTATCCACTTCTTTCCCAAGTACTTCTTTTTCTTGCACTGTCTCTCAAAAGTTAGCCAAAAAGGGTTCACATACTTCAATGCTCTGATTCTTTTCCGCTGCTTCTCCTAGAGCTATAGCTTGCCCGTGGACTGTCTTTGAAGCTATCATTGGTAAGACTTTACCTATTATTTTTGTTCTATTCACAGCACAGGTCACCATATTTCCAGTCCCTGATATCAGTGTTCTGGTTTCCTGCCACTTGACTGCTAAGTCAGTGTCTCCCATTTTGAAAATTTGTTCTTGAAGTTCCCTATTTCTGCTTCTGTATGTGTTGGCAGAGTAGGCTCACCGCTATAATAAACATTCCTGAATTTCTGTGGCTTAATATGCTAAACTCTTATTTCTTGCTTATGTCAGTTGAATTCTGTGAGTGCCCATAAGAAGACTCAGCTTCTACTTAGTGGGGCCAGCAACTTCTTGGACCTCAGATTCTGAACTGAATGCCCTGGATCTGGCAGGCAGAAAGGGGACTGCAGGGAATGCAAGGTACTAGGCAGGAGATCTGTTTGGGAAACTGGATCTGGAAGGTTCACATTCGCCTGCCCCTCGCTGCAAGAAAAGACAAAAAAAGATTGTCTAACCGTAGAAATCAGATTGGTGAAAACGTAGCAGTCTCTATCACTGAAAAATGTATCAAAAAAAACACAACACATAGATCAGGAAGATATGGGAAACGAGGGTCGGGAATGAGGATGAGAAGCAGAGGAACTGATTGAGCCCCTGGAAGGGATCTGGTGACCCAAAGACTGGGGACCTGGGAGGCACTGTCACCCGAGGTAGCTTCTAGTTCAGGGTTGGGCAAGGTTCTGACCCAGCGCCACAAAATGAGGAGGCATTCGGCTGCTGCCAAAGGTTTGGAAATGTGCTTTTATTTTCAAACTCAGGTACGTGACACTCTATAGTTCAATGCTAGCACACCTGTGTGAGGTTTAAAAACATTAGGAACTGCCAGCCAGTGATACATAAACCCCGCATCTCCCTCTCCTCTTACTCCGCCAGGCTGTACACAGGAGTGACACAGAAAGTGAAGGTTCTTTAGGAGGGGACATCGCAGCACCAACAACAGAGTCCTAGGGCCAAGCAGAAATGTCAGACCTCAGAGGCATGGTGAAGGAAGGGAACTTTTATTTCTGATCAATATCACTCACTGTTGGACATACAGGGCCCGTTTCTCTCCATTTCACTGCTGCTTTGGCAACAGTTCCAATTGCATTAGGTCCATCTTCGCTTTTAAGAAATACCAAGGAGTCCTGCTTCAGGAATGCCCTTGGCAATGTGATTACTCGTTGCTCCTTCTGGTCACTTCTCGTCCTTGACCTCCCTTACTCATAAAGTCGTCTGGCTGAGGGCCTGGTCTGGAAGCATTCTTGCAGGCCTTTCTATGAAGCAGCTGGAGGCTCAAGAGCTCACTGCAGCTCCTCTCCTGGCCTTTGTCTCAACTGGAAACAAAGGTGGGAACCCTGTGGCCAAGTGGACAATGGATCAGCTCGGCCTGGTCCTTCTTCAAGGCAGGCTGAGACTGGCAGCCCAGAGTCCTGCATCACAGCCACACTCTCCAGAGCTCTGTTTACATCCTGCCTTGGGCTCTGAGGGCCTAAAGCTCCTTCGGTGTGTCTGTTCCTCCTTGAAGAGGTAGGGCAAACCATCCTCCATGAATCCAGTGTCCATCTGCCTTGATCTGCGCCTCTTTACCTTAATGGCACATCCTTGGTCAACCCTGGCTTGGACTTCTCTCACAATGGTTTTCTTGCCACTGAAAGGGTGCCCCCTCCCCACCTCCAAAAAAAAAAAAAACCCAACAAGCTGTTTTACTGGAGGGCCTGATCTAGGTCGGTCTTTCTGAAAGAAGTGATTGCTTCAAGCCCAACCCTTTAGTTTCGAAGTGATGATGTTAGGTCACAGAGTAGATTGAAAAAAATGCTAGAATAAGTTGAGGCTAATAAAGATGTGATTTCTCTCATTCACCATTTGAGATGGTGGTGGTGAGGATGCTGGTGCTGGGAAGTATGCAAAACGTCAGCTGTTCCCAGACTGCTCTCCACCACCTTGCACACTCATTCATTCTTCTGACCAACATTAAATGACACCCTCCCAAGCATCAGCCACCATGCTAGGCACTTACCCAGAGAATGGGTAAGACATGGTTCTTGTCTTTGAGGAAAAACGCTTGGAAAGACAGACACATAAATAAGTTATTAATATTATGATACACTATAGTAATGTTCATTAATAGTAGTAATGAAAATGTTTTAAAAGTGCTGGAAAGTACAGAGAAGGGTATGGCCTATTAAGGTCTGGTTTGGAGTTGGAGGGAGGCCATAATGCTGCATGGAGCGGGTGATTTTTGCACTTGGTCCTGAAGAGAGACCAGAAGAAAAGAGGATTGCGGCAGAAGAAAAACGAGCGTGAGAAAACAGTCTGATTTGGGAAACAGAAATGACCTGGAGTGGCTGAAGGGCTACCTGGGGGTGTGGGGCTGAAACAGAACATGTCCAGATAGAAGACCTTTGGAAAAGGCAATTTAGTGCAGGGTTAAGAGCATAGCTCTGGGACCAGCCTGGCTGGGTTTAACTTCCAACCCCGTGGGTATCCTTGGCAAGTTACTTGTGTTTTTGTGCTTCAGTTTCCTTATGTGAAAATGGGAAGAGTCATAGCTTTGTTCTTTTTCTTGAGGACACAGTCCATGAATCCTTGTGTAATACCAGTGTTCGGCTCATAGTAAGCTCTACACGGGGTCAGCAACAAAAACAAATGACAGCAGCGAAACAGAAGCAAGGACACCACCATGAAAGCCACACAGAAGCCAGCACTGCCCAGATCTGATACGGCAAGAAGGCAGGCAGTGGCGATCCAAGGGGAGCAGGAAGTGAAGCCGCAGGTGGGATTTGCTGTTTTCTGCTAAGTAATGGGAAAGCTCCAAGACCTGCACTTGCGCTGGGAACCCCACCGAAACTGCAGCCTTGTGGCAGAGATGCACACTTGCACGTCGGCACAGCGAGGTTGCAGCACACCCTGTTTCCTCCTTTCCCAGAGAGCAGCGTGGGGAGAGACCATGCCGTAAGCATGCACGCGGCGCGCTCAGCCATGTCTGACTCTCTGTGACCCCATGGAGTGTAGCCTGCAGGCTCCTCTGTCCACGGGATTCTCCAGGCAAGAATACTGGAGTGGGTTGCCATTTCCTCCTCCAGGGGATCTTCCCAACCCAGGGATCGAACCTGCGTCTCCTGCATCCGCAGGGGGATTCTTTACCACTGAGTCACCTGGGAAGCCCCCACCTTGCTGTATAGCAGCTTAGAGTTAACACTGGAAAAGGAGACCAGCAAGTTCACCATGCAAGTCATGAATTTCCAGGGTTTCTCAAACATCGTAAATCCATGTGCAGAGCTCACTGAACAGGTAAGTGCCTGGTGACTGCCCCACACGTGAAGATCTGTGGGTGACTTTACGCCCAACACACACCCAGAGCACACAGTTGGAGGACAGTTGACTTCATGCACGTGTGTGCTTTGTGTGTGTCTGTGTGTGTGTGTCTCTGTGTGTGTATGTGTACAGAGGCATATGTATTAATTACATCTTCCCATTTCATTTCAAGCACTGAGCTAAAATCAGCCAGAATATTTTTCTGAGAAACCTTTCCATCTTCTGTAAAGAGCAACTGTGATTGCAATGAGGAGGAGGGGAGGCTGAAGGAGAGTCAGTAAGAATGAGATGTGAAATGGGAAGATACTCATGTTGCTATTCCAACTTCCAGGTCTGATCCTCAAGGCAGAGTTAGCCGTTAGGCACAATCGTTCCTGATTTCCGATCGATTGTAGAGAGGAAAACCAAGGAGAGTGGGCTTTTCATGTTTGCCTGTGAGGAAGGTATTTTGTTTCTCCCCGGCCATCTGAACTGGCGCAGCCACCTTCCCTTCTTCTCTTCAGGTCCCTTGGTGATGGCTACTCCTTTGTCCACCGATGCTTTCTGTTGATCCTCCAGGAACATCAGCTATTGTGTGTGAATAGCTCCCGCAGGGGTGCTGAGTATGAAAGGACCCCTGCTTGCTCCCCTGACAGCAGCAGTGGCATGCCCATGCCCAGGCCTGACGCATCACGCTTGAGGAAAGGGCGGCAGGCTGTGTGCTGGAGCAGGGCACGGCCGAGTGCTGGGTTTTCTACTGCTCTGTAGGCTGCTCATGTTGGAGTCCTGAGCTCCACCAGGAGTCCCGCTGGGCTGCCGAGCATGTGGATTTCCCAAGGGACCCGTCGGCCTGCTCTACGCAAGAGCTGTGGGAACCGTAGAGCCCCAGCACGACAGTCAAGACCAGCATCGCCGCGGCCATCATCCAGATGACTTGCCAGTGCTGACACAGTTTGGGATACATGACTTGTAAGAAATGAACCAGTTCTTCAAGTTTGCTGTCAAGTGAAAAAAACAGGTGGAGGGTTTAGTATATTGGACACATCCAAGATGCCCCAACCCATACTTCTGTCCGGAATACTTTCCAAGTTGTCTTGAGCCATGGTTCTCAAACTCAGCTGTGCAGAATTGCTTAGCAGTAATTATTCAAAATACCCCAGGATTACAGACTAAGAATCTTCAAAGCTATGTCTAAGAGTCTACAGTTTAAAACATTTCCCCAGGTGATTCTGATGCTAACAGTCCACATGGCCTCATCTATTCATGAGATGGTCACTGACATCTGAACTCCCCCAAGGCCTGAGATCCAGGCTGGCTGACCCAAAGTCCCATGCATCCATGTGGGCCCAGCATCTTTTCTGTACTTAGTGTCACTAATATAGTGATCAGCTCCACGTTATAACCTGTCCCCTGCCTCCATGTTCAGAGGCATAATTTGTTGTGCTCAGTTCCACACATGACCATGTCCAGAGTGGAAGGACTGTGACAAACTCCTAGAAGACTCCTGACGTTGAATAATAAACGACATGGAACCAGTAACCTCAAGAGCTCACTTCAAACCATCCCAGGGGCTTCCAGAGAACTCCTAGCCTCCAGCAACCTCAGGGTGACTTATTCAAGTATTTTCTCAGTCCTAGTAATCTTCCTTCCCAGTAAAATAGATAGCCAACAGAAATTTGCTGTATGGCTCAGGAGACTCAAATGGGGACTCTGTATCAACCTAGAGGGGTGGGATGGGGAGGGAAATGGGAGGGGATATATGTATACCTATGGCTGATTCATGTTGAAGTTTGACAGAAAACAACAAAATTCTGTAAAGCAATTATCCTTCAATTAAAAATATATATATATAAATTTAAAATAAATCTTCCTTCCCAAATATCTCTTCCTCCACTTTCTCTGGTCTCTCCACACTTTTCTCTCTTCTCTCCTTGCCATTCATCCCCTCACCTCTGCTTCTTGCCTGTGTCCCCCCACCCTGCACCCTTGGCTTCCTAGGTAGTTCAGACGGTAAAGCATCTGCCTGCAATGCAGGAGACCCGGGTTCAATCCCTGGGTTGGGAAGCTCCCCTGGAGAAGGCAACCCACTCTAGTACTCTTGCCTGGAAAATTCCATGGACAGAGGAGCCTGGTAGGCTACAGTCCATTGGGTTGGAAAGAGTCGGATACAACTGAGAGATTGAATTGAAAAGACATTTGGTCAGATGGCCCATTGGAAGAGTCCATTCTTAAAGCTCTCTGGAGAAGCCCTGGACACATTCATTAAGCTGGAATTTCTTCCCACCCCGCCCCCCTTTCCATCTTCTCTTCCTGACAGCTTTTCAACTTTTCCACTGTTTTTTGGGGGCACAGTGAAAAGATGGTTGGATGGCATCACTGACATGATGGACCCGAGTTTAAGCAAGCCCTGGGAGTTGGTGATGGACAGGGAAACCTGGCGTGCTGCAGTCTATGGGGTCGCAAAGAGTTGGACGTGACTGAGTGATTGAACTGAAAAGACATTTGGTCAGATGGCCTATTTAGAAGAGTCCATTCTTAAAGCTCTCTGGAGAAGCCCTGGACACATTCATTAAGCTGGAATTTATTCCTGTTTCTAATCCCAGATTAATTGATCGATCAATTGATCTAAAACTGAGAATACTGAACATCACCAAATGGAGGAGGTGAGAAGTGACAGAAGGGCCTTCTCCAGATCCTGAGGGTCACATAGACCCTGAAATATGCAGGCCACTTGCTGAGAAGTAGACAGTTCTAGAGGTCTTACAATGGGTAGAAAGATTAAACAAATACCCTCTCTATAAAGGGATCAGATGCTCAGAGTACCTGCCTTGGATGTTAAAGCATTGGTTGGTTTCTTTTCCACATGGAAAACCACTGATAATTGTTTCAGAAGCAGTTAAGCAAAGCAAAACAGTGAGCACATGAGCCAAGGTGGAAAATCATTGGCTACTTTCATAACTGTAGGGGAGGGAGAATTTGGAAATGGAAGCTTGTTTTCTTTTGGCACCATTTTGATTCTTTAACTTCTATTTAGATACAGTTGGATGCTATGGCACAGTCTTTCTTTTGGGCTGTATTTTTCTGGGCCCCAAAATAAGCTGCTGGAGCTGGAAGACTCCCACTCTCACTCCATCCTTTAGAGGGATGGGGAAGGAGGAGGGTAAGATAGGCTTTGTGACCCTCAGCTGGTTACCTATTTAAAGTCTATAAAAATGGTTAGAAATAGAATTATTGTTAGAAATAGAATTCCTTTGGAAATCAATTTTTGGTTGTTCTAAGTTCTGCCTACTCTTCCACTGGGAGGAGTGAGGTTGCTCCCCTATCACCTGGGCCAGGAGATGCTGCGTGAGGAGCTCAGTACCTTGCAGTTTGGGCACACGGTGAGTAGGCTGATGTGCAACCCCCACCTGACAGATCTGAAGAATGAGAAGCTTGCTGAACTGCTTGATGCCATCAGAACACGAGGCCATGAGACCGAGAACCATCCTCCCACCGCGAGTGGGCCAGAGATGCGTATTTCACTTTAACTGGGTATAGGCAGGAGAGGGAGAGCTGGCACAGGATGTCAGACCTGGAAACACTACCCAGAAGCTGAGCACAGAAGGTACACTTCCAGCTGCCCAAGGACTGAGAGAGAGATTATAAGTAGCTAGCCAGAAGAGCTGCATTTGACCTCACAAAGGGAATTGCAGTTGAGAGATCCTTAATAATGGTGTGTGTGTTGGAGGGGAGGCGGTGTGGGGTTCTCTGAAGGTTCCATAGAACACCACACTGAACAAAACCAGAAAGTCAGGGGACTTCCCTTGTCCAGTGGCTAAAATCCTGAGCTCCCGATGCAGGGGGCCCAGGTTCAATTGCTGGTCCAGGAAATAGATCCCACATGCCACAGTTAAGACCTGGCATAACCAAATTAATTAGTAAAAATAAATATTAAAAAAATCAGCCTTAAATCCCTGCTAAAGCCTGGAGCCTGCTCACAATAAGACCAGGGAAGTAATACCTTTCCTACCCTTAATCTCCGTCCCCTTTCCCAGCCCTGGAGAGGTCAGGCGCTGCATTAACTAAGCTCAGTGGAGGGCATGAGTGACAAAGAGCAAGAAGTCAACTCTGTCCCCACTATCGGCTTCCTTCCTGAGGCAGAGCCAAGCTGACTGGAGGCAGGAAGGGATGGGTAGAAGGTTGAAATTTTTAAGTTCAGGATTTTGACTATTTCAGGGATCTAGCCATTTACACGACTGAAATGAGGTTATTTTTGGACTTAAAGTTGACCAGAGGACTTCTATTTTCTGAGAGTTATTGGAAAAGTAAAGGAATCTGCCTAATATCATCTTAACCCCATGGAGCAGTTCCGAAGAGACACTGGAGCCAAGACAACAGTTTTCTGCTCCATCTTATGAGTCTCATTCATTCAGTGCATTACATAAATGTCAGAAGACCTATGTTCTCTGTTTTAATATAGTTAAGATCTTGGGTTGATTGACCCAATAAGTTCACTGAAGCTGATCCTCCAGAAAGTAATACTGAGAACAGATTATATTATTATAATAGAGGAGAGATTCAATGTTTGAGGTTGAATGTCTTCAATAAAGGGTTGGTTGCTGGGGTGATCCTAGTGTTTTTCAAATGCACTAAATAGGACATAGAACTTTTCACAACTTCAGACCTTGCTTGTTAGTGAGATGCCAAAATTTCGTGGTGGGAATTGTGCTAGAGTAGAGGTGCCTGCAGGCAACTGTGTGTGTTAGGGACTTGGGGATGAATGGTTTGTATGGCATTCAAGACAATGGCTCTTGGAATTGGTCTGGGTTGGGTGATGGGTGAGGAGGGGATCCTGTGACTGTGAGTGGGCAGTTTCTCTGATAGCAGTGTCAGTCGTTATGGAGAAAATGATGCCACACTGCTGAGCCTGAACAGGTGAAGCTGCACCATGTGCTAAGGACCCTTCTGAGGGTGTGCTGATGCCTGGTATCCATCCCCTGAGTCCCAGGCATGTTCTTAAGATCAGAAAGTGAATCTGAGAGGGAGCAGGGATTGGGAAAGAGAACAAGGCCTTTCAGGATCAGCAGGACCAAGAGAACACTCTCTGATGATGGATGTGAAGGGCAACCATTGCCATGCACCGCTGACCAAGAGCTGGACAAAAGGAGAGCTGGGCACAACCTGTCTTCTGCTGGGATTCCACAAATTAGGAGGGAGCCGCCAATGGCCCAAGATCAAACCAGCTAGATAAGGATTCTAGCCCTGTACTTTGTAAACCAGTTTGTTTATATTCCATGTATCTCTGTGTTCTGTTCCTTTTGTTCTTTCCTGGTGTTTGGAAGGGTTAGAAGTTCCAGCTTGTCTTTTGTTTTGAAGGGAGCCAAAGAAAGGGCTGTTGTCAGGCCTGGGCTTGACTGTGTTAAAGGAGAGGAGATAGTGTGGTGGCCCACAAAAGGAGAGCAGAGGACCCCCTGGAGGGCCAGAAGACTGAGAAAGACAGGACCCAGTCGCTCAGAGCAGGGACTGTGCTTTGATTGTGAACCCTGGGCTTCTCTCCCTAGAAGAGGTAGTGCATCCTAGCACACATTTGTTTCCAACTGTGAAACACTTTCTCTTCCCATGAACACTGGAGTTGACTCACGCAGGCTAATGCCTCTTACTCTGGTTGAATCTTCCAGCTGGGCTCTGCTGCTTGTTCTTATGTGCTTTGAAGCATATCCATCTCACTTCGAATCTGCATTTTATTACATGATTTATTGCATGCATATGATTTCCAGAGTCTCTTAGCAAGGAGACATAGACAACATACTCCCAAATGAAGCAGCTGATTAGATTAATTGATCATCTTCGACCAAATTCATCCTGGACTAAAGGTAGCCTGGGAGTCTAAAAGCAGTAATTTTGGTGAAGTGTTCCAAGTTAGCTATAACTACATTTTAAAAATCCAAAACTCAAGACTTCTAGTTTAAATGTGCTAATAGAGATAATAGGGCCGGATATACAAAATTGGGGCCCTCCGTTGAAATCCAGGACATCAATTTGTCACTAGATCCATAGGGCACAGGTAGGGCAAGATGCCGGATCTATATTACCTTTATCTCCATGTTACATAGATTTTTCATGATTTTGTGGAAAATGCACTTAAAATATAAAGTATTTTAAAAAGAAAAATCTGAGTATTTCCAATCCAAAGTAAAAACAATGTCCAGATGACCAAATTTGTTTGGTCACCATGGAAGGAACCTTTTGGAGACTCATGTTTGCCACAAAGTGATCTCTCATGGGATGGCTGGGCAGTGAGTTAACTGTGGTCCCTTGCATTTCTCAGCTCTTAGGAACTCCTGACCCCACCCGTGGCCATCACTGACCCCTAAACCCTTGCAAACACCCCCTTGTTAACTACTTGGACTCTTTGGGATTCCCTTTGCCTCCTCCTCCAACATGAGCTCCCTCTTGGTTTCTGTTGGCTGCTCACTTGGGCCCTGGATGGCTTTGGACTGGCCCCTCCAGGGATGCTGTGCAGTGAAAGGGACTGAGGCCCATGTTAGCAACTGTGAGGGCTACAACCTGCTTCTCTGCTCCTTCTCCTCTTCTTCAGTTTCTGCCACCTCTTCCGGCTCCTCCAGGCTCTCGCTCTTCTGTTCTTCTTCCTCCTCCTTCAGGTCTTGCAGCTCCTTGGTTTTCTTTAGACCTTCCTGGTATCTGGAAGGCAACAATGAACAACTGAGTCTGGAAAGGCCAGCAGATGCAGAGCATCCTTCCCCGAGTTGCTAGAGGAGGGGCTCTGAGCACTTGCTGGGATTCTGCACTCACTTCCTGTGGCTCCACACAATAGGGAAAAGCCACCACATCCCACGGTGGCTCATATCAGGACGATTTCCCTTCACCCTCAGTCATCCTTCCTGTTTATGTGAAAGTGTGACAAAACAGATGGGGAAAAAATGTGGGTGCAGTCTCCTGGCTAGATTCTTCTCCAACAAACCATTTGGGAGGGCTAAGGACTGTGTCTGCTCTCTGTGTGGCCTTGGAGCCTCGGCCACTCCCCTCTGAGAAGGAGGGGCTGGCACGCACTGCACAGGTGATGCAATATTTTGAGAAAGTGAGAAGAGTATAGCTTGGCCTAGGGAAGGTGGGGCTCAAAGACAGGCTTGTTGGGAAGCTTTGCGGAAGTGAAATGCACACAAGTTCTCTGTAAATGGTCGCAAAGCCAATGGAAGCATTTGCTCCCCTCCATTCTAAGTACAGAGGACAGGTATGGGTGAAAAGATAGGCTTTTGGAGAGAAATCTTCTGACTTCCTTCTCCCAGGATTAATATTATCCTGAACATACTTTTTGCTCGTCTACAACCGAGTGTTTAAGGCCAGCACAGTTGGGCTGGGGCAAACCCTACTATGGTTGTAGGTACCACCACACCAAAGCCCACAGGTTCCATGTCAGAGAGAGGCTGCGTCTCCCTCAGCGGCTACAGGGCAAGCAGCTCAGGATGCGGTCAGAGGTAACTCTTTACCTGGCTGGGCTGGAGCCCTGCTCAGGATTCTGTCCCATCAGTGACTGACAACAGGCCAAAGGTGCTATTGAGGCTCAACTGGAGAAGGGAGTGGCTAGAAGTTGAGGGGACTCCTGTGGCAAGAAGAAGGGATGACGGAGGCAGTTCTGGGAAGTGGGGCTGCAGCTGCTCCAGGACCCTGCTGGCAGTGGCGTGACTGCCCTGGGCATGTGTCAGGAAGCCTCAGGCACCACCAAGAGGAACCCACCCAGGGCCTTTGACTTCCAGATCATTCTGGTGGCTTTATGCCTAAAAAGAGGGCAGTCTGGTTATTATCTAACCACACCCTCTTGCCCCATTTCCTCCTGTCTTTCCTGTGGAACAGTACTGCTCCTTCCTATATAATTCCTTACTCAGGCAAGGAGGTCCTGGGGCCATGAGTTGCTTCCCTAAATCCTTTAAGAAACAGGAAAGGTCCATGGGAAGGTATCTTGTGAGACGTGCCAGGTGACCTCAGGGCTGCTAACAGCTGACTCACCCCTTGTTGTAAGCTTCTTCCTCCATCCTGGCCTTAGCCTCCTGGCTGATCCCCTCCAGGCAGCTTGGAGTCAGTACAGAAGCAGAGGCTTCACAATCTGGGTCCCCATTTGTCTTTCCGCTAGTGAGGAGGCAGGTACAGGACATACTTTCAGGGACAGATAGGGCATCTGAAAACCAAACCATGTCTTTGGCCTGTTCCTGGACAGAAGCGAGGAAGCTCATTTGGGTTGAATCTATTTCAATCTTTCTATCTTGAGAAAGATTCTTTTTTTAAAGGCTCTGGTCCATGAATCCTCCCTAGACCCCCAAACATCCAGTACTATTCCAGCTCCCCTTTTCCTCCTGCTCTCAAACCCACTTTCATTTTTATTCCAGGAGATGCCCTGAGTAGACAGACAGCTATTGGGAGCTCCAGGGCACTAAGAGGAAGAAGATGGGGGTGGACCAAATGTTCAGAGTCATCCCACCCCTGCGGTCCATCTTCTGCTTCATTCATTTAAATATCTACCCAGGATTAAGTCACAGGCACCTTGTAATGTGCTGGGGAGACATTAAAAAACAAAAGAAAAAGTCTTAGCCAACATGGAGCACAGCAGGAGAAAATTAGTTACAAATTGTGATGACTTTTATGAGAGAAATAAACTCTGTGCAATGACAGAAAACAACAAGGGAAGAATCTGCTTAGATTGAATGGCTACAAAAGACCTCTTGGAAATGGAATAACAGACCTGAAAGATGAGAAGCCTGCCACGTCTATGGCAGAGGGAAGACCAACCCAGGTAGAGGATGCAGGTGTGTGAAGACCTTGAGATACAGAAGATGTGAGGTTTGAGGGACTGAAGAGAGGCAATGAAGTGAGAGTTAACTTCTGGATAAGATATATTTTGATGCCTGGGAGGTATCTAGCTGGAGATGCCAAGTTGGTAGTTGTATGTACCATAGTGCGTAAGAGGAGAGCTCTAAACTGGAGATATTCAGAAGATAGCTGGTATTTAATGCCAGAGGAATGGAAAAGAATGTCTAGGGACAAGTATGAGGAAAGATGAGAAGATGACCCAGGGCCAAGCCACATGCATGTCCACCCTTAGCTCAGGGAGAGAAGGAGGAGGCTGCGGAGGAGCTGAGAAGCAGCAGGCAAAGAGGTGAGAGGAGAATCCGGAGAGTGCAGAGTCCTGGGAGCTGAGGAAACATAAGCAGCTCTTTGTGGGAAACCTCCTTCAGAAGGAAGCCCCTTTCCTTGTCATTTTAGCGAAGCTATATTGAAACTAACCATTCATTCATTCATTCATTCGTGCCATACAGCATATAGGATCTTAGTTCCTTGACCCAGAATCAACCTACTTCACTGCACCCCACCCCACCCATCCCACCCTGTGTTGGAAGCTCAGAGTCTTAACTACTGGTCTGCCAAGAAAGTCCCTGTAACTAATTTTTAAACCAGGCACCACCATGCTCTACTTATCTCTGGCTCAAGCACAACTTGCCTAACTTTTTGGTTCCTCCTACAGATCAAAAAGGTAGAAATGAAGAATAAGTTAACAGGTGAGCAGATCTATTCCCTAGCTCCCCATTCATTCATCTCCCAAACAAACCATGTGACCAAACTGTGTGAACAATAGAACATCTAGAGTCAATGAGACTACATGCAGTGGGGGGATAGTGACCACTCTCACCCACATCCCACTGATTAACTGAGATGGTTTCCCTCCTTCCGCTGAAAGGTTTCCTGGCCATGCAGGATCTTCAGAGGTGGTTTTGGAGGACAGTGAGTCCACCATCTTCACAGACTACCAGCATTCCAATGAAAGGAATTTTCCTTTCTACCACTTTATCGATTTTGTAAGCAGCGAGCAACGGGATCCTCTTCCCCTGCCCGCCCCGAACATGGAAAGCGTGTCAAGGAGGGAGCATTGTCTCACATATACACAAACTTCTGAGAATCTGACTCAGCTGTATATAGGAAAAGTGACTCTTGGACTGGATACCATGGAGGTCAAGAAGAGCTCTGGTGACATGGGAGAAGCCAAAGACAGATTGGAAAGGGCTGAGTGAAGACTGGGAGGTGAGAAAGGTGAAGACGTAGACACAGAAAACTGACAAGGACAGGGAGTTGGGGGACTGTGTGGCTGAAGCAGGGGGTCAAAGGACAGGAGCGCACTTGAATGTGGATAGAAATGGTTCAGTAGAGAGGATGAGGGGAAAGGCAGGACCAAAGAAATAAGTCCTTTGAAAAGGAAAGTAGGGACAGACCTTAAAAGGTAGAGAAACTTCTCCTTAGTCATAACAAAGGCAGGAAGGCGATGGAGATGGGGGACTGGAAATCTGGCAAAGGAAGATGAGAGGAATCTTCTCATCCAAGAGCTTAAATTTTCTCTATAAAATGAAAAACAAGGTCATCTACTAAAAGTGAGAAGTAGGGAGGCTAGGCAATCTTGAGGAGGGAAGAGAAGGCGTAAGCATCATGAGGTGGAGGTAAGGGGGACAAATGTGCTAGATTAAAGTGGGAGAGCTGATGGTGCCAGGAGTCCATTTGAGGTATGAAGTCACGAGTTGAAAGGAAGCATCCTGATGGCCGTGCCTTCTCTATGGATCCTGCAGCTCCCCTAGGGGCCTGGAATTCCAATGGGAGTCTTGTCGTGGAGGAGACCACAAACAAGGCAGAACAGTGACTAGGGCCTTGCAGCCAGGACTCTGAAGCTCACAGAAGCTACCGTCCCTGACCACCTCATAAGTGAGTCTCCTTATTCTCAGCATCAGTTTCCTTGTCTTAGTTTCCTTCAGGCCTTGTAAAATTTACATTTCATCAGGTTGGAAACCAAAACCGATTGTGAACAAGAAAGAACACTCTAAAAATATCAGCTATTAATAACATTTCTCCTTTTTAAAATCACATTATCCCCTCCCTTCTATGTGACCTCTGCCTAACGTAGAGTTTCTTATTTTTCCAAATGATTGGAAAAAGAGCAGAAAAACAGAGCGACAGCCAAGGGCAGGGAAAGCCATTCTTGTACAAAATGTGGTGATGGTTTAGTCACTAAGTCGTGTCCAACTCTTGCGACCCCATGGACTGTAGCCCACCAGGCTCCTCTGTCCATGGGATTCTTCAGGCAAGAATACTGGAGTGGGTTGCCATTTCCCTCTCCAGGGGATCTTTCCGACCCAGGAATTGAACCCAGGTCTCTGCATTGCAGGCAGATTCTTTACTGACTGAGCTACGGGGAAGCCTTTACAAAATACGGTAGGGTGTAAAATGTTTGCAGTTATTTCCTGACCCCTAGACTGAGCCTGTGTGTGTGTTAGTTGCTCATATGTGTCTGACTCTTTGCAACCCCACGGACTGTCGCCCACCAGGCTCCTCTGTCCATAGAATTCTCCAAGCAAGAATACTGGAGTGGGTAGCCATTGTTTCTCCAGGGGTTCTTCTTGACTCAGAGATTGAACCCAGGTTTCTTCCACCGCAGATTTTTTGCCATCTGAGCCACCAGGGAAGCCCCTAGATTGAGCTTATAGTTCCTTAAATATCTTCTCCAACTATCTGGAATCTTCTCCCCGGGCACATCAAAGGCTTTGTTCAAATATATTTTCCTTTGTGGAACTCTTGCTAATGTTTTCCTCTCTCTCATACCCTCTGGCTACAGTTGATCTCTCTCTCCCTTTATACTCTCAGGAAACCTCTTTCACAGCATAACTCAGAGCTATGGCACTTTTATACACATGCTCTTCCTTCTGTATGACTGTGATTGCAGAGAAAGGCTGTGTTTCAGTTTGAATGATGCTTAGCACATGAGAAGTGCCTTTAAGTTTTTGCTGAGCTGTATTGCCTTTGCTGTGGCTCATTCTCTACCGGTTAATCTTACAAAATGGGCAGGTCCTCTATGTAAACGACTCTTTCCTGAGAACTCAGTGTTTGGACTGAGCTGAAGGAATCCCTACGCATGGTTGTAAACTTGGAGCTGAGCACAGCCTGTGCCCACCTTGAGATTTCTGGGCCAGACACTCCTGGATCTTGGCATCTGTCTCCAGTTCATAATCTTGTGTGCTTTCTTCCTGAGATGACTGATTAGAATGAGGCTCATTGTTCTCTCACATCTACTGGGTCAAAAATGTCATTGTGCTTAGCTCTCAGTAATGTGAAGAGATATTGAGTCAAAATGTGTTGTTTGACCTGCCAGATATATTAGATTCTGTTTTTCCCACGGGGTCAACAGTATTTGAAAGCAACTCCAGTCCTTTCCCATGGACGGATCTTACCTTCTCAGACTCAGCTATGTCTGTAAGCCACCCCCATTACCAAGGTTCCCTCAGACAAGTCCAGCCTGGGGGACCTTGGCTACAAGAACTTCCTTAGTCTCGGTCACTCAGTCCCAGCTTCCTGGAGTTCACTAATAGGTTGCTTGAGGGATAATCCATTCCAGAATACTATCAGAAAGGGGAACTGTTTAACTATATATATTTAATGTCATATAAAGTGAAGTCGCTCAGTTGTGTCCGACTCTTTGCAACCCCATGGACTGTATAGCCTACCAGGCTCCTCCCTCTATGGGATTCTCCAGGCAAGAGTACTGGAGTGGGTTGCTATTTCCTTCTCCAGGGGATCTTCCCAACCCAGGGATCGAACCTGGGTCTCCCACATTCCAGGCAGACGCTTTAACCTCTGAGCCACCAGGGAAGCCCTTAATGTCATATAAAACCTTTAACTTTTAAGCAATTATCTTGACTGCTTCAAAAATGTAGAAAATGGTTATTTTACAGATTAAAGAGAAAATTGCTTGGGGCTATAGCCGTATAATGGCCCTTTTAATGAACCAGCCCTGTGCACCACCCGCATTTATGATGGTGCTGATCCTCCAGGGAATGGCTCTGTGTGCACTTTGTACTCCCATCCGCTCCGCCCTCCACTCCACGCCTGGTCACCAGGTTCTTTCACAATAGCTCACAGGAGCTTTTTCAAAAATAGCTCTTAAATCCACCCTCTTCTTTCGTGTCACACTGAATTTCTTCCCATTTTTCCAGTTGGAGTGTCTAGTAAGAGGTTAAGCGCATGAGATTTATTATCTACTAGCTGTGTATCCTCAGGTATGTGATGGTTTCTCTGAGTTTCAGTTTCCCCATCTATAAGACAAAAATATTAATAGTATACCTTCCTCATGGTATTATTATAAGGATTAAAGGAGATCATTAATGTAAAGCAATTAAAACAGAACTTGGCATAAAGTAAGCATGCAGTAAATAATAAGAGTAATTCTCAGTATCTTCAATATTATTCCTTGATTACTCCATACTTTATTGCCTTAGAGCCTGGAATGTTATTAACCTCCTAGTTACCTGGTTAACTATTATAACGTTCAGGTTTCGCTTTTAACATAAATTGCTAGAGGAAATGTTTTCTAAGCAACCCCGATTACCAAAACTGGGTGATGTGCTCATTTTCTTGTGTGTTGTTTGCTTTAACCTGTTCTTCCTTCTGATATCACTCATCACACTATATTACAATAGGCTGTTTTCCATCTGTCTTTCCCATTATACTGTGAGCTCTTTGAGTGTATTCCAGGTGCCTGGGTCTTGGTCATTAATTGGTGAAGAAATGAAAGACTATGAATAAATAGCTTTTTCAAGTTAAACTGAAACTCTTTCAAGTTAAAATGAATCTGTTCCTGAGCCTTATTCTAATCTTTAATACTAATTTTAAATATTACTCTATTTTTCTCTAAGCCTACAGGTTCCTAGACCCTTGTTGAGTGAAGAACAGGTTTCTGTGAGGTCATCTGGAAGAACAAGGCTCAGAATTCTTTCAAGTTATTATCGGGAGTGCAGTCTGTGGTCAGTTATTTGCTTGTGAACTATCCACAGGCAATATGATCTTCTCATCGTCTCTCTTGTGCTTAGCCAACTCTCTTCCTGCTCAATCACTGTATGCTTAGGGAAATGTGCGATCATTTAAACACAACAATCTAGATAGTAATACATATTAACTGATAATGCATTGTTTCTCTTTAACAGTATGGAAAAGGCAGTTATAAACAACTGTATTTCTGTTAGAATGGAAATTATGAATTCATTTTCACTCACTGATTGTCTCATTGCTGATCTCTTGGCAATCGATTAGGTATTTCCAGTTCCATAAATTTGGAAAAGACTCTGAGGCTGGGAGGGATTGGGGGTAGGAGGAGAAGGGGACGACAGAGGATAAGATGGCTGGATGGCATCACTGACTCGATGGACGTGAGTCTGAGTGAACTCCGGGAGTTGGTGATGGACAGGGAGGCCTGGCGTGCTGCGATTCATGGGGTTACAAACAGTCAGACATGACTGAGCGATTGAACTGAACTTATAGACTGGGTGTATTCCCAACACCCAGTTAAAGGACTTCCCTGGTGGTTCAGATGGTAAAGCGTCTGTCTACAATGCGGCAGACCCGGGTTTGATCCCTGGGTCGGGAAGATCCCCTGGAGAAGGAAATGGCAATCCACCCAGTACTATTGCCTGGAAAATCCCATGGACAGAGGAGCCTGGTAGGCTACAGTCCATGGGGTTGCAAAGAGTCGGACACGACTGAGCGACTTCACTAGTCACTAGTCTTCCCAGCAGGCAAGTCAACCACAGCATGAGTAATATATCACGGCGGTCTTTTTGAATAGCCCGTAAGAATGAGCAGCATGCAGTTGCTTCTTCTTCTTTTTTTTTTTTATTCAAATCATCTTTATTTAATTTTTTTAAATTAATTTTTATTTTTTAGTTTGTTTTGCTTTACAATACTGTATTTGTTTTGCTATACATTGACATGAATCAGCCACGAGTGTACATGAACTCCTTGTTGCAGTTGCTTCTTTAGGGTTTCTTGTTCGACTAGGTTCAGTCCTCACTCTGTCTGGGTCTCTCTTGGTTCTATACCCTTGGAATGGTGCTGCCACCATTGATCCTCATTCATTGCCACTCCTGATTCAGGGCTGCTGCATACTGTCCCAGGTTTGTACCTCACTGTCTCCTACTTAAGGATAGTTCAGATCCTTGATGATCTCTGCTGCCTCAGATGGAAGCTCTCAGCTGGCCTGAGCATTCGTTCTACAGAGTACAGGCCCTACCCCATCCTGAAAGTCTGCTGGGGAGAAAGGGGATATAGATCTTCTGCCTTGACTGACTCTACAGGCTGAGGGTTGAGAATGGAGCCTTGTTAGGGCCCTCTTGGAAAAGGGGTTGGTATGTCCTAAGGTGGGACCTGGGGGGAGAATTTTAGCATGCTTCTCACTCAGGGCATCAGATGACCGTTTCTGGAGAGATTCAGAGACCATGGCCTGGACGCTATGACTCTAGGGACTTGGCAAGATTCTGTAGGCTCCATTAGCTCCACATGGTTGTAAGTCTAGTGCCCCTTCAATGTCCCTGAAGTGACCAAAAAACAAGGAAACAAACAATACCCTACTCAACATGAAGGATCTCTAAGCTTCTCTGGGTAAGATGGCAAGGTGAAGAACTGCCCAGCCAACTTCAAGATAATGGGCAGAGAATGAATCACTGAGTGATAGGTTGCTGCTGCTACTGCTGCTCAGTCGCTTCAGTCGTGTCTGACTCTGTGTGACCCCATAGACGGAAGCCCATCAGGCTCCCTTGTCCCAGGATTCTCCAGGCAAGAACACTGGAGTGGGTTGCCATTTCCTTCTCCAATGCATGAAAGTAAAAAGTGAAAGTGAAGTCGCTCAGTCGTGTCTGACTCTTCGCGACCCCATGGACTGCAGCCCACCAGGCTTCTCTGTCCACGGGATTTTCCAGGCAAGAGTACTGGAGTGGGGTGCCATAGCCTTCTCCGAGTGATAGGCTGGTGGTTGCATATACTGAGAAGTGAGGAAAACAGGCTGAGTCTGGAGTGAGGAGCTGGGAGCTTGCCTGTACTAAAAAAAGGCACACGATACAGACCTTCCTTGCCAGGTCAAACAAAACTATTCTAACAGCAATGAAAAATGAAGTACTAAAGCTGTCTCAAGGCAAGGAAGAAGGAAGAATAGAGGTGTATGTTCTACCAAATGAAGAAAGACACAGGGGAAAGTTCTGAGAGGTGGCAGCTGCGATCCAGATGTTTCCAGCAAGTAAATGAAAGAATTGGAAAAGCAAGTTATAAACTTCTCTGAGTATGTAGAAATAGCCTGCCTTGCTTCAGCTAAGGATGAAAAGAACTGCAAATAGCATAGATGCCTAGAAAAGTTACATGTAGCAGAAACTGTTTGTTGCCAACCTATTATTTATTCTTCCTCCTATTTCCTAACAGCAACATGATTTATGCCTGGGAATTCACTCTTCTTCATGGATCCATTTGCTCCATGGGAAGCTGATCTTCTCTTCCCATCTCCTGGGTATGGTATAAATCTATGAGGACAATCTCACTGTCAATCACACTGCCTGTGATTGGTTTAGGAAGGGACCATGTTCCAAGTCTGCTAACAAGATAAAAAGGAAGACTGAAAGACTGGTTCCTAAGAAACAAACATGGGACAAGATGGTCCCTTTCTTCCTCAAGATGTTTCATGTCTGGATGAAACGCCTGGCATTAGCCATTTGTCACAAATCTGCTGATGAAGTCAACATGCAAAGTGGGGAGAGACAAGGAAACTCTAGAGGCTGAGCTGGGGCCCTGCCATACCAGGAAAAGCCTCATCTACTATTTAAACACCTTTGATTTGGGGCTTTCTTGTACCTGTAGCTCAAAGGATCCTAATGAATAAAGAAGGCTTCTGTCCCCTCTGGGCTCTTCTAGGATTGAAGCACACTTGCACTCATCTACAGCATCTTCCTTGTCCAGAAATTTTGCAAACTGGGTCTGAAATCTTTGTGGGTCTCGGAGTACCCTTCATTTCTCCCTAGAACTTAATTTGCCTCCCACTGCATTTTATGAGTGAGGATGGGAGGAAGGTGAGTTGGAGAACTTTTCCTCCGAGATCCCCAAAGTTAAGAAGAAAATGGACATACTTACTTTTCCAAAAGTGCAGGCAGTGCTGAGGAGACAGGTGGGTTGCCTTTTCCATTGGATGATTCTGACTGAATGCAAAACAGGAGATATTGAATTGAGGATGAGCTAGGAAGGGAGAAGCCAGGGCTGACCAGTCTCTGAATCCTGGGGTAGGGCCTAGGCATTGAATGTTCTAGAAGTATCCTCTGTGATTTTAATGGACAACCCTGATTGCCAATCCTGTTAGTACAGTTTAGGAAATAGTCTCTGTTAAAACATACTAACTAGTGCTCCTGAAGCTCCTTTTCAAACCTTTTTTTCCAAATTGCTTTATTTTAGTGAGTGATTTGGGAATTTATAGTGATCTCATGGATGATTGAAATGCTCAAGATCAGAAGAAGTGAAAGAAATTTTAGAGTTATTGCTACCTATTATTAGTACAGTAAAGCTCTTTATTGCTTATACAGTCAGATTGGCTCTTTGTAGAATAGTGCTGATCATGAACAGGGCATAGAGAAACAACTGGAGAAATAATTAAAGAGTTTTAAATAGGATTAACCAGATTCACAAAGTTCTGGGAACAGTTTATAGGAGCTGTTATAGGAACAGTCTTTGTTTTAAAAAAAATTGAAATGTATTTTTTTCTAATTATAAGTAATACAGCTTTGCTATAGAAATATAAAAAGGGATCAAAAAATTAAGATTACCTGGGTTTTTACCACTGCCTGGAAATAACTATTATTAGTAGTTTCATACATATTATTTCAGAATATTCTATGTCTACACATAGATGGAAAAACACTTTTTTAAAACTAAAAAACAAAGTTACACTGTAAATACCGGGGTTTTGCTTTTTGCTTGAAATAAATTATGGACTTTCTTCATGCCAATAAATAAAAATTTACATTTTAATCATTATATTTAGCAACTGCATAGAAACTCCTTACTGAGCTATTCATAATTTACTTAAATAGATCTCTTATTAATGGAAATTCTGGTTATGTCCAGTCTTTCTATGTTGTAAACAATGCAGTAATGAATCAAGGCAGGGTAACATCAGGTTGAAGAACTCAGGCTCTGGAATCAGAGTATCTACGGTTCAAAGCTCAGCTTACCACTTACTCCACAATGCAACTTTCAGCTGTTTAAACCCACTGTAGAGTGGAGGGTTCTGGTTTAAGCATGAAGAGAGATACACTTTGTAAGGAACACTCTCTGAGTGGCCAGCACCTTGCTCAGGGATACTACGTCTTCTTCTCTGGGCAGTGCAATACGTGGGGCCTGGTCTATGCTGAGGTTTCTCAGCCTATCGCCTGTAGCACAGAATCTGTGCTGTGAATTTTCCCACTTCTTTGATGCTGCCCCATCCAGGTCACCCTGGGTTGTGAGCCTGAGGCCTGGGAGGCAAGCATCACGATACTCACCAGGGCTGGTAAGGAGGGGATGGGGGATGAGCTGGCTGACTGGCCCGGCAGGTTCAGGATATTAAACTTGGGCACCACGGCAACGCTGACCCTCCGGCGGGGCATGTTCTGTGGGAAGAGAATGGATCCACGGTCACAGAGGAAGCACGCAAAGTTCAGAAGGCCTGGGAAATGGCCACTAATTCCTAATGCTGTATCATTGGATAGTCTGGCTTTAAGGTAATGATGGTGGAGGTTGGGGTGGA
Organism: Aepyceros melampus; assembly: GCA_006408695.1. Taxonomy (NCBI): domain Eukaryota; kingdom Metazoa; phylum Chordata; class Mammalia; order Artiodactyla; family Bovidae; genus Aepyceros; species Aepyceros melampus. The sequence goes on along the minus strand of SJXQ01005515.1, from coordinate 235,156 downwards.
GAGAGTGGCCCAAATTAACAAATTTTTTTATTAGTGAGGAGTGATTTCTCAACATCTTCTGATTTTTTAAAGATTTTTTTAAAAATGTGAATCATTTTTAAAGTCTTCATTGAATTGTTACAATATTGATTCAGTTTCATGATTTGGTTTTTTGGCCATGCGGCATGTGGGTTCTTGGCTCCCTGAAAAGTGAAAGTGTTTCAGTCGTGTCTGACTCTTTGTGACCCCATGGGCTATATAGTCCATGGAATTCTCCAGGCCAGAATACTGGGATGAGTAGCCTTTCCCTTCTCCAGGGGATCTTCCTGACCCAGGAATCGACCCGGGATCTCCTGCATTGCAGGCAGATTCTTTACCAACTGAGCTATGAGGGAACCAAGGATCAAATCCACACCCTCTGCATTGAAAGGCGGTTTCCCAACCACTGGACTGCCAGGGAAGTCCCAATTCTGAATTTAATCAATCAGATCCTAAAGAAATGGAAGAAAAATGACCTCTAGTCACTGGACAGTGTATGAAACCTGACTAGCATAGGAGAACCATCTACGACAATAGCAAAGTGTGTGCGTCATTTCATGTTCCTTAAAGAGGTGGTACAGTCTGGGAAGCCATGGGCAAGGGAAGGTTGGAGGGTGAGCTAGCCAGTGTGGGAACCTTCATGAGAGGCTCTGTCCAGAGGTTCTCTGGTCCCTGTGGATCCAAGAATGATTTCCTAGTTGACTATAGACATTTCTGTCTCTCCCCAGTTTTCCTTGAATATGCATACCTTTCCCAGCGAAAGGGACATGGACCGCGCTGTGCGAGGGACTCCATCTTCTGCAGGAGGAGGAAACAGAGAAGAGAAGCCAGGTAAGTTTTTAGGGTAGGCTCCAGCAGGAAGATCACAGAAACTGAGCCAAGGTATCTCCAGACCAGAACTGACCCTCAAGGGATGCCCCAAGGGCCTAGGTGCTGAGGTCACTGACCTTTGACATTGACCCTTTGAGACAGTCGCCTGCAGAGTGGGGTTTCTAGGGGACAGAACCTTCATCCTAACTCCTCTGGACACTATGAGAAGTCTCAGTCTTGCCCCTCTGGTCTCCACTGACACCACTGCACCATCTCTGGATTATGCCCTGGCAAGTGTGTGAGGATTCCTTGTAGCAATACCAGGGTTTATCAGAGCATCTTGCTCATTCAAGAGGTGAACAGTCAAGGAAACTATGAGCAAGGAAGGTGTGGTGTCAATAAAAAATGGAAACTTGACAACAGTAATTTTAATATGTCATCTACAAAATAATTTTGAACAAAGAAAACCAGCATACTCAGATTTTCTTTTGCTTAGTACATATATTAAATGATAAAATTTGTGTTAAATATTCAGCACCACACATGGATAATACTGCCACTAGAAAACACAAATATGTGTAGAGAAAGGTTTTCGACAGCTCAGTTCAGTTTGCTTCAGCTTGTATGGCTGTCTGATTCTCACATTCATGTATTTTAGGTGTGTCTCTTGAAAAGCACATATTTAAACACATTTTTCTTAATCTAATCTGAGATTTTCTATTAACCAACAGTTCTAAGCTGTTTATATTTCTTGCAGTTGATATATTTCTACCACCTTATTTTGTATTTTCTAATTGCCTTGCTACATAAAGCAAATTTATTCTAACTGCCCCCTCCTTAAATTGATTTGGAATTTATATATTTTAGTTGTAATCTTTAGTGTGCCTCCTTAAATTTTTAACATGTTATTTGACTTTAGATTTAAATAAATCAAGATCTCTATTCTTCCTGAATCATCTTTAAAACAATAATCGTGCCTTCAAATCTTATGTTTTTCAATATTTTTACTTCATTTGTTTTTGTAATCTCAGATTATTGTGACTGTTTTACATAGTGGCTATTTGTTTAGATTTACTTACATGTTTACAAATGTCTTTGATTATCATCTCTTCTTGCATTCAACCTTCTTCCGATCTCAATTTTATTTTTCCTTAAGTGCAGTCTTTATTGTTCTTTTGGTAAGGGGCTGTGAGAGGTAAATTTTCTCAGTTTTTGTCATAAAGTGTCTTTCCAAAGCCCTTATGCTTGCATGACACTTTAGTTGGTAGTATTATCTCTAGGTTAACAGTTATTTTCTCTCAGCTCTTTCAACACATTCCTTCGTTGTCTCCTGGTACTGGTGTTGGTTGTGGGAATTGTCACTCCTTTGTGGACAACCTGTCTTCTCTCTCCGGTTACTTTTAAGATCTTCATTTTGCCCTTGGGGTTCTAAAGTTTCTTTTTGATATGGTTTTCTTTCTTTTGCTTGGGATTCTCTGTACTTTCTAAATGCAATGATTCATATCTTTCTTTAGTTTTGAAAAATTCTCCATTCCTGGGAAATTCCTTTGAATATTTTCTCTCCTGATGTATATCCTAACAAGTGTATTTCAAATCTTTTATTTTATATCCCATGTCATATATATTTTTTCATATTTTAAATTAATGTATCCCTCTGAACCACATTGTGGGTGACTTCTTCAAATCTGCATTCCGGTTAACAAATTTTTTCCTCAACTATTCCTAATCTGATGTAAATGTGATACCAATCAGAATAAGCAAGGTTATGCTATAATAATAAACAACCACAAAGTCTCAGTGGCTTATAACAACTAAGATTAACTACTTGCTTTTGCTACATTGCTTATGAGTCAGCAACAGGCTCTGCTCTGCGTTTCCTCACTCAGGACTCAGGCTGATGGGGCTTCTACTGTTCTGGAGCAGGGATGATTATCATGTCTGGTGGAAGGACACACAGGGCAAGTTGCATACTAGTCTTAGGGATCTCAGATCAAATGTGATACACGTCCTTCCACTGACATTTAATGCCAAATCACATTGCTCACCTAACTTCAAGGGGATGGAGAAGTGTGCCCAGGAGGAGATGTGAATGCTGAGAAACAGCTTCAACTATAGGAACTACCACAGTCCAACTACCAAAGAGTCGTACACACTGAGCAACTGAACAGCTGAACTAAAAGGAACTACCGTCCTAAACAACTGAGTTTTTAATTTTCATGCCTCTATTCCTCATATCTAGGATTATATTTTTTATAATTGTATTCTTTTATTCTCATATTTTTGATTTGTTCTTTTATGCCTCTAATTTTATACACAACTTGAAAAAAATTTTAAGATTGCTTTATTATCTGCTGTGTTTAGGCTATAGTCCTATTGTTTGGGTGTCTGATGATTCTGATGGTAGACTGTTTTATTTTATAATTCTATATTGTCAACTCATCTCCTGTGAAGTTTTACTTAGAGGATTCTGTGTCTCCTGGGCACAGGGTGTGTCTCTCCAGAGTGGTTTATATTTATTTCCAATAGTGTTCCTAGTAACACCACTGCGATGTTCTTTTCAGAATCTCTGCATATTGCATCATCTCTTCTCTTATGGCATGTGCTTTGTGGGTTTGCAGTTTTCCTATGAGGAAGGAGAAAGTTTTTTTCTATCAGAGTCCAGGGCGAAGCAGATAAACTTCCTTGATTTGTTCCATTGTGACTTGGTGATTGTTTCAAAGATGCAGTCCTTGAAAAGTCTTCACTTTCTATAGGAGGCTCAGAGTCCGCTCCCCGCCGTGGGGTCTCTGAGGCCTCATCTCAGATTGCATGTGAGTGCAAAAGCCCAGAGTCCAGATAGCTGAGGCTGACTCTTATCCCCACGGAAGCTGCAGGGTCAGCTTGGTTTCAGTTCTCTTTTCTTTTCTTGTATCTGAGTATTTCCATTTCTTTTCTTGTGGATTCAGCTATTCCTTTAGGCTAATCTGATTCACTTTATCCAGCAGAAATTTCTAAGTATTTGTAGTCAGAGGATTTTCAAGTTTTCCAGTCAGCCAAAATAGCAGTACCAGAAAATATTCTTTGTATATGAAGAATTCATGCAATTAGTAAAATACCAATCTCACAAGAGGGGCAAAGAATTAAGGAATTTACACAAGTAGAAATACAAAGGCCCAACAAACATTTGAAAATGACTGTCAAGAAATAAAAATTAAAACTATGAGAAGAGGTAAATATTGGTTCAAAGTAAAAAATATTTTTAAAAAGAAAAGGAAAAAAAAAAAGACAGGACTGTCCATGGTATGATAAATTGAGCATTACTGTTACCCATTAAATGGAAATATCAATGGGTTATCTGGAAATATCAATGGATTATCTGGAAATAATTTGCTTTAAGAGCCTTTTAAATATTCCTTTCCTCCAAGCCAGTACTTACACTTCTGGAAATCTACCTTAATCCAAAATGCAGACAACTGGCATGTTTCACATTCAGAAAAAAATAGATGTTATTTTTTTCTTTTGAATGTGTATCACCTTTCTTGAAATCAGAGATATTTTTCTTGCCCTGTAGCCTTCAGAGTCTCAGGCACAGAGAAAGATTACATATGTAACAAAGAAGTCATATAAAAGCTTAAGGAACAAGCACCATCAGGCAATGGTCACAGGGCAGCTGATGGGCACGTCTGGCTCCTCTGTACCAGCCCAAACTGAAGTGTAGCTTGGAAAAACAGTGGAGTGGAACCAGACTGTGAAAACCACACATTCAGCACTCAGCACTCAGCCACCAACTCCAGTCTTAATGCAAGCACTTTCTTGTGCTCCTAGGCTGAACGTGGAACTCTGCCACGTGCGCCCCATAAAGTCTGCTTCCTTGTGTCATGGCACCACTTACGCCGCCCTGCCTCACCACAGGTGGGGAGTTCCCTTGGGTCAGGCACAGGCTACCCTTCACCTCTCTAGTCCAGTATCACATGGCACACATCTGAGGTGCTCAGTTAATGTCTGTAGAACTAACGGATGAGACTCATGGGCAACTGTGCTCATTCCACAAATCGTGGGTAAGGTGGTACACAAGAGACCCTGCACCTTGCAGAACAATAACGCAAGAGCCTGCATGTTAGGATGTCTTTGGTGGAAGCTTCTCCAACTTCCAACTCTCACAGAGAGAGGTTTGTTAGAGGCCCAGATGCATGTGGGTCAGGAGCCTTGCTGCCAAGATCCAAAACAGACAGTCTGGAGTGAGTATGCGCTGCCTCGGACTCTGGGAAGTATCACTGATATTTCCCAGGAAACTTGTGAAACCTCCTGTTTATAAAGGTTTCTCCATCTGTTATACTTTCCCTCCTCCTGCTCTTGGTAATACGGATGTTTGCATTCCCTAGGGATTCCTGTCACTAAAAGGTCTGTTTTCTCCTGCTAACACCACCCTCTTCAGCCAGAGCTCAAACCCTGGCAGCTCCCAAGGACAGATCCTGGCCCAAAGCACCATCCTCCTCCCCGTGGATTGCGGCAAAGCCTCCAAACGCATCTCTCCACTCCTCAACGTCCACGCCTAATACATCATCCACTCTGAAGGCAGAGCAATGTTCTAAAAATAAGATCTGACTGTGGCAGCTGGAGTAAACTCACGGGTGTCTCTGCATTGCCTGTAGGGCAAACGCCCAGATTGTTCTCAGGGCCTGGCATGTGGCCCTGGTCTCACAAGTCTTACCTTCAGCCTGTCACTGTCACACTCCAACCCCGCAACCAAACAGAAGATGGTTTGTTTCAGAGTCTTCTCACCCAACCTCCACATCTTTGCATATGCTATTTCCTCCACCTGGGATGTATTTCCCCCTCTAGTCTGGAAAACTCCTACTTTTACTTTAAAACATAGCAACTCTCTTGCTGCATAGCACAGGGAACTACATTCAAAATCCTGTGATAAACCATAGTGGAAAAGAAAATGAAAAGGAATGTGTATACGTATGTATGTAAACGGAGTCACTTTGCTGTACAGCAGTAATGAACCCAACAGTGTATATTAACTATACTTCAATAAAAGATTAAAAAAAAAAAAAAACCACTGCAACTCAGTATCAAGTGAAATCAGGTGTCCCGCTCTCTGTGGTTCTATAGCCATCTGTCTAGAACTTTAAAAAAAAAAAAAAAAAGAGTCTTTCTTTAAAGCACTTGTCTTGCCCACAGTTCTGCTAGTTATTTAGCAGTAATTCCTTTAGCCAGGCTCTCACTCCACTCCCACTGCCCAGACTCCACCTCTCATCTGAACTCCTCTATAGCCGGCTCATGGGTCTCCTTGTCTCTGTCTTTACCCCAGTGATATAACTGTCACACTATTGCGAGAGGGAATCTTCTAAACTATATATGATGATGGCAACCCCCTGATTAAAATCTTTGGTTGGATCCCTAATGCTTTCCAGAATAAACATATAAATTCCTTAGCATGTGCTGCCCAAAGTGGGGACCCCAAAGCGCAAAGCCTGGAAGGTCTGGAGTCTGTCTCATGTGAAGTGAAAATTGCTCAGTCATGTCCAACTTTTTGCGACTCCGTGAACTAAACAGTCCATGGAATTCTCCAGGCCAGAATACTGGAGTGGGTAGCCTTTCCCTTCTCCAGGGGATCTTCCCAACCCAGGGATCAAACATAGGTCTCCTGCCTTGGAGGTGGATTCTTTACCAGCTGAGCCACCAGCCAGTCTCATAAAGGAGGTTAAATTCTTGCAGCCTATGGGCTCTGCATCCCTAGTCAGCTTCTCTGGTTATTATCAGGAGTTGCTTTCATGCTTTCTGGTTCCAGGCCCCCAGGGCTCACGGGAGCAGTGGCTGCAAGGCCCCTGTGGGCAGCAAGCCTTGCTTACCCTGACATAGGCCCTGGCACTGCCCCATCCTAGCCTGGATCCATCAGGGAACCATAATCACAGGGCCAAGGTGGGGCAGTGGGCAGGAGTCCAGTTCCTTACCAGAGGGGCCACAGCTGCGGCTCGAATTTTGATTTGCAAGCTTTTTAAACTCCATGAGCTCTGCGTGGTCCTTCTCATACGTCCTCTTTAGGTTCTCCACATACTGCATCATCACTTCTGTTGCTTTCGACATGCGTTTTTCCTGCAGGGACGGAGAGGAAAAGCTCATCAGCCCTGCTTGCTCTGAGCCAGGCTCTGGGCTGTGGGATTCAAAAGGTTACAGGGATATGACTTTACTCTCTAAGAGTTTGCTGTCTGGGGTTTGAGCTGAAACAGGGGCTCAGGCACCTGCCCTTGAGGAAAACAAGAACAAGCCCAGCCATAAAGCCTCAGGAGATAACAGGAAGAGAGTCCTCCCTGCAGAGAATGAGTCGGGGGAGGCTTCATGAAATGGGCTGAAGTGCTGTAGGGCATGGGCAGCATCTGGGCACGTAGCTATGGGCATGAGAGACAAACAGCATTCAGCCAGGGAACTCTAAGAGCCAAGGTCTAGAGGCAGGGTATTACCAGGCTTGTATCAAGGTGAGGATTCCCCCTCCAGACAGAACTCTTTTGAGAGTAAAGAGGATGCCTTCAGGAATCATGGGCTTCCCTGGTGGCTCAGACAGTAAAGAATCTGCCTTTAATGTGGGAGACCCAGTTTCGATCCCTGGGTTGGGAAGATACCCTGGAGAAGGAAATAGCAATCCACTCTAGTATTCTTGCCTGGAGAATCCCGTGGACAGAGGAGCCTGGCGGGCTACAGTCCATGGGGTTGCAAAGAGTCGGACACGACTGAGTACCTTTCACTTACTTATCAGGGATTGTGCTGGGGCAATAGGCATACACCAGAACTGTCTGGGAAGCTGGGAAAGCACAGGTCATCCTGCTCATGGAGGAATCAGCAAATGGCTGGGTTTGTTCACAAGGTGAAAAGGTGAGTTAGTGCTGAACTGAGTGCTTTGGACTCATTCTGAAGGAGGAGGGGAGCCATTGAAGGTCTTAAAGGAGTGTCATAATCAGTTCACCGGTGGAGACTGGTCTGAAGGAAACAAGATGAGTGGCAGCTAGAGCAACAAGGAAAATGAGGGTGAGTGCCTGAACCAGTGCAGGGGTACCAGAGGCAGGTGAAGGCTGGAGTGAGCAGCCCATGCCTGGAGAAGCTCATGGAAGTCCGCAAGGACTGTGCAAAGCGAAGAGTCTTCTCTGCTGACACCTCTCCAATCCCTCAGAGAGCCCACGACCTGCCTGTCTGCAGAGGGTCATGCTCAGTGACCAAACCCTGGACAAAGTCCCCGTAGCCCTGAGCTGAGACCAGTCACTTCCCTAAAGCTCTCACTCTGTGCTGCTCCCAGCTGGAAGAGCTTTCTGGGTGCTGCCACCAGGAAAGTTGGGTGACTTTTCCCTGGAAGAACACAGGTGGGACAGCCCTGTGGTTTGTTCTTTCATTCTATGAGAACCGCCCAGGGCTGGGCCCCAGGAACATCCCTGTCATGCAATCCAGGAGGCGGGACACATGGTACACAGACCTATGGTAGCAGCAACAGTGACAACAACATCCAGGTGCTTTACAAGTGTCTCAGCAGCCTTGTATGGCAGATACTGCATTTTACAGTTGGAGCAGCTGGCGCACAGAGAGCTCGTTAACTGACCCAAGGTCACACAGTGAACCCTGGAACAATCAGAATGAAAACTCAGGCCATCTGACCCCACAACACCATGATGGGTTGGGGCAGTACCTTGTGTGCCTCAGGACTTCAAAGTGGCTGCAAGGGAGCCACACTTGGGCTTGCATCCCAGGTTTGCCTATCACTAGTGCTATTCTGAGACTTCACATCTTTATTGAGGAATATCTTTCCAAGGTTACTGGGAGGATTAATGAAACAGAGTGGGTTTTCCTAAAGAGTGTTTTGCCAAACACTAATTCCATGGGAGTTGAGTAGGTATTTTATAGGGAGGGAAAAAAAAAGAAGGAAGGGGTGGTTCTTTACTAAAATACATTTGAGAAATACATAGGTAACATTAAACAGGATTTTTCATTACAGGACTTCTCAAAGCCTTGCTTATGCCAACATGCATTAGAAATCTCCAAGGAAGGTAGCACGCAGCAGTTCCCATGCAGTAGGTATCCATGCGTGCATGCTAAGTTGCTTCCACTGTGTCTGACTTTTTGTGACCCCACGGACTGTAGCCTGCCAGGCTCCTCTGTCCTTAGGATTCTCCAGGCAAGAATACTGGAGTGGGTTGCCATGCCCTCCTTCAGGAGATCTTCACAACCCAGGGACTGAACCATCATCTCTCACATCTCCTGCACTGGCAGGTGGGTTCTTAACCACTGGCATAAAAGTTTTTTTCTGGGGGAGCACCTCAAGAGTTTAGTGGTCTGCCAAAAATACTCTGAAAAGTCGCAACTGGGGACATAGGATGTCTGGCCCAGAGGAAGGCATCAGTCAGTGGTGTCTGCTGTTGTCAGTGCCTACACTGCAGCCCCAGTTACCAGAAGCAGAGCAGAGCTCACCTGGCGGACGGCCCCCACCATCTCGGCACGGCTAGAGAGGCGGGCAGCCAGGCGGTGCAGGACAGCAATGTCCTCCAGCAGCTTCTGGTAGGTCTCCCGGTGCTCACAGTGGTGCCAGAGGGAAGCTGAGGACTGGGGAGGGAGAAGGAACATCACTTGGGGTCCTCACAGACCAAGACTTGACTTGTGCTGTCCTGACCGAGAGGAGGGGCCTCTGTAGGCCACCAGCTGCAGCTGTTTCTGGGGTTGGAGAAGCCCAGTGTGGACACTATATACCTGGCCAGCCCGGAGGACGGTAATCACATCCGGGTCTCTGGTCCCCAAGGTGCCCCCTCTGCCATCCCAGGTCACCCAGCCCCCTTCCTGAAAAGCTGCTGAGGGCTCAAAGCGCTTACACGCAGCCCTGAGGTAACCATGTCTTCAGGATCTCAGTCTCAGCTCTCTGAAGAAGATTCTGTTTGGCTCAGGACCTCAGTCCCATTTCTCATTTCATGAGACTCTTCTTGGTGACTAAGAAAAGCAGGACACCTGGCCCAGTCCCTGGGGACAGTCCCTCCTGCAAGGGCTCTCCAGTCAGGCTTTGCAGTTACCGTAATGGAAGCTTTGAAGTTTTCCAGTTCCTTCTCTGTGTTTTCCTCTGTCAGGTTGCGTTCCCTTTCTGCCTGGTTAATTCTAGATTCCAGGGTGTAGCTGTCATTTCTAAAGGCCAAGGACAGTTGTACAAACACGTTCTGTTGGGAACAAGAATGTGGAAGAGGCGCTAGGAGGAGGTACTGGAGGGAGCAAGGCTGCCGGTGAGCTTTTTGCATGAGCATTTACATCACCTCGTGGAACCAGCCCGCCCAAAGCAGCCAAGTACAAGTGAAACTCTCCCCTCATGGAGCAAACTGCACGAAAGATAGTGAGAAGCAACCTGAGGTCCGTACTAGTTCCTTCCCAGGACCAGAAGACCAAACACGTTTTACTGATAAACAATAAGAGAGTAACACTTTGCTTTTTCCTAAATGTCAAGAAAATAACATCCTGTATTTGGGTTTAGATGAACTCAGGCCAACATAGCTGACTGTGTAAGCAATTTGGATTCATGCTAGGATTTATGGCACGTGAGTTTTGGAGGTTTTGCATGAAACTACCGTATTTAAAGAAACCCCACTTGAGATGTAAGCCTGCTGATCCAAAGCACATTTCAATCAGCATCTTACCTGAATATTCCAAATCCTACATTGAAAGCAGCTTTTAGAAGCTGTCAGGAGATTAAATAAAACCAGGTATGATTGTGTTAGGAGAAGCTTTCTGGAAACAGTATTCCATGCCAAAAATGCAGCCTGCGTGAATGAACTTTGAAAGGTGGAGTTCATCACACATGGAATTCCTGGGCTAGTAGGAAACTGCTGGAGAGGCGAGACAGACAGATGGACTCCACACGGGAAGTAAACAATGGCCTTCGTGTACCTTGTCTGCATCAAGTGGTAGCAGATTTCCACTTTAGGCGAGCTGATTCTGCCTGAGCATCTGCAGTTCATGTAACATGGTGCACGGTGGTAGACATCTCCAGATGGAGAACCGAAAACCCTGAGCCACTCAATGAGAGGATGAGAGCAACACTGAAATCTTCTCTGTATCAAACGTCTGCTCTGTGCCAGCACGGCCAGGCCTTTCACGCACCTTAGCTCATTTCATCCCTCAACCATATTCTGTGTCAGGAACTGCTGTGTCCACTTTATGGGTAAAGAGATGGAGACCAAGAGAGGTCATTAACTGGCTCAATGGGCCACCAGGGCGTAGCAGAGATAGGATTCAGCCTCAGACTGTCTGATTGCAAAGCCTGTGCTCCTTTCACTGTGCTGACCATGGATTGTGTCAGTACGCACCGAGGACAGGAGCGCACTGTTAACCAAACCACCCACGGCCATCTCCACCAACGTGAGTGGTGGAGATTTTCTGTCCTGCCCAAACCTCAATCAAGTTGATCAGTAATGGTCAAAGTTTTGTTCTCAATACCTGGATTATCCCCTTTAAAGGCAGTGCAATATAAAGTGCCCTAAACTCAGAAGACGAGGGTCCAGATGTTGGTTCTGCTAAGCACGGGGTCTGGAATCTCAGATGAGTCATTTAGTCCCTTAGTTTCCTCCTTTGTTCTGCTTCCTACTCTACCTGTTTCTCAGAGCTGATGAGAGGGTCAGCTGAAAACATGGACATGTGTGTGTCACGGGCTGTAAGTGCCCTGTGTGCCAGGCAATTGTTATCTGTGCCAGTATTTCACATCGTCTCTCTCTCTCTCTGCTTATGTGGTCCACTGAGTCTCAGGAAGGGTATGTTCACTTTCTTGTTATCAAGGGTAAACCATGCTATAAGACTGTAAAACCTGCCATCCTCCTAACCCGAAGTGAGAAGATTCTGGAATCATCTAAGTTCTTGCTCCCTTCCTTCTGTCAGCACTGACATATTTGTCATGGAAACAAACTACTGCTGGTGTTGGAGGTCCTCACTGTCTCACCTCCGATGCATTCTCTTTGTCCATCTACCCCTTCACCAGGATGAAATGCCTCTCAGCTCTCTCGCCACCCCCACGGGGACAGCATCTCCACAGAGATGAGGAGGCCCTGGGGGATCCGTCGAGGTGAGAGAGCTGCCCTCACAGTCTCTCACCATGGCAGAACTGGCTTCCTTATGTCTGAAACACTTAGAAGGAAAGCACCTTCATCTTCCAAAGTTTGAAACATGAAATCTGACCCTATTTTAATAATTTTAAAATAAATTCAATTCACTCTGCAGGCTCCCAGCTGACTTTGTGTACCTAAGTCATGTTTTTAAAGAAAACAATCTTTGAAGAAATGTGGGACTTCCAATTACCTTCTTATCCCTGACCAAAGTTGTTAAAATCTTTTATTAACTGGGGTGGGGTGGGGTTGGGGGGATGACTGGTTCAATTGGTCTGATCACAGTGCCCAATCTCCTCCATGGTCACTCGTTCTCATGTTTGTGTGGAAATGTCAGGAGAAGGGAATGTTTTGAATAAACCCATTCGTGCCCCAGTACTCAATTTCATAAAGCACTGGAATTACTTACCTCGACTTCCTTTTCAGTGAGTGGAGGGGCACTGTGAAAAAGAAAAAGACATAGAAATGAACTTTGTCCAATCCATGAAATAAACCCAAAGGTGCCTTTGACCAACCAGCAGACCAGGTGTTTCCAGTAATTGGAGTAAGCAGGGCTGGCGAGATGGAGAAGATGCAGGGTGCACTTTGCGTGAGTTCTATAACCTGTGAGAGACTGCCCGGACGCTAACTCCCACAGAGGAAGTGTGCTGGAAAATACCAGATTCTGGGCTCAGTGCTCTCCAAGTGCCTCTCCTAACGGTGACTTTGGCTGAGCTCTTTAATCTAAGTTTGCTCATGTATAAAATGGGAATAATATCTATCTTGCAGGAATCTTATAAGGAATACATGTATGTATGTAAATAAATATATACAATACATGCATATGTATGTGGGTTTATATTCATACATATGTGACATCTACACAGTTTGTGTGTATATACATGTATGTGTACATCTGTGTATATACATGTGATGTCTACACGTGGTGGGCACTCAGGAGATGTTGACTGCTACTATGACTAACAGGCGTGTTGTGAAGTCTTAATGAGCAAATACACAAGCTATGTAATTTATGAGTTGTATACATCTGAACAGCCATTGTCATTTTTCTGGGGCTGCTCAGGTCTGTAAAGCCTGGCCCTTCTCTTGCCCCTGAGGACTGTGACAAGGGAGCATGTGAGCCAGAGAATGAATGGCAGGAAAGAGTGGCCAGAGCTCTGCTCTCTACCAAGGGCCTCCTCTGATGGCTGGAATCAGATCAGGCGAGAAAGTCCCAGCTGGTGCAGAGGGTGTGGTTCCCCCAGCAAGCACCCTCCACTCTGCACACTCGCTCAGCCACCACTCGGGCTGGTGACTACAGCTAGCCCAGCTCAAAACCTGGACAACGTAAATAACACATGGGCCCTTTCCTGTGCTGGGGAGGGAGGACGAGGAGGGGTCCCACCGGCATCACAGAACTTGGCAACACAGTGTGCCATCGATAAGGCTCTCAGGAAACACAGCTTCCTCCCTTTGACGGGTGTGGAGGGACCCTGAGAGCAAAGGTAGGGGTCAGCAGTCTCTGCAAGGGGCTGGTTCTCACCCCTGACAAGGGACTATGAGAACCTTCCTGTCAGGATGAGACAATAAGACCCCGTGGCCATCCAGTCAGCAGAGTACAGAGCATGAGATAAACAAGTGCAAAGATGCTGGATGCTTGCAATTCTTGCCACAACCTCATCCGTCAGGCCCTTTCCTCTGGGGGCCAGCCAACAATCTCAACTCTCCTATAGAGCATGCACGTCTTGCTTAAGCGGTGTAACAAAACTTATTGAGCTTACCTTTGACTCTTGACTTTGTTTGGACATTATGTGAAAATTATATACTTTCATCAATTATTAACCAAACTTATTTTTCAACCTTGATTACTCATTGGCTGCTTTTCTTTTTGCTATAGAACACTTTTTTTTTTTTTTTTTTTTTAATGTGCAAGGCCTTGAGAGCTCACGGAGGTGTGGTTCAGGTAAAGAAACTGCATGACAAGGCCAGCTCCCAAAGCAGAGAGCTCTACTTCATGAACTGTCACTGGCAGGCAAGGGGGCAAAGCCATTACCCTCCAAAAAGGTGGTGACATATGAGGAGACCAGTTTGAGTATCATTGTGTGTCTCAGAATTCAAACTGCCTTTAAAGGCCTTAGAATAAAATCAAGGGCTTCTGTGAACTGTCCCCTACCAGACTCTTTCTCAGCCACGAGGGCTGTTTCCTCTTCAAACACACTTATCTCATGTGGCCCCAGGGCCTTTGCATTTACTGTTCTTCCCTTTTTTTCATTCTTTTACATTTGTAATTCAGTAGTTTTTAGTATATTCATAGAACTGTAAAAACATCATTACAGTCAACCTTAGAACTTTTTATTTTTTATTTTATTTATTTATTTTTAACCTTAGAACTTTTTAATCATCCCCAAAAGGAACTCTGAACCAACTAGCAATCACTCTCCCAACCCCATCCTGAGCTCTAGACAACCACTAATCTACTTTGTCTCCATGGATGTCCCTATCCTGGATATCTCTTATAAATGGACTCATACAACACATGACTTACTTCTTTCACCTACCATAATGTTTTCAAGGTTCATCCACCTGGTAGCATATACAAATACTTTATTTTTATGGCTGAATAGTATTCTATTCTATGGATATATCAGATTTTACTTATCTGTTTATTAGTTGATAGGCATTTGGTTTGTTTCCATTTTTAGCTATTATGAAAAATACTTGTTATTGAACATTCACATTCCAATTTTTGTGTGGGCACATATTTTCATCTCTGCTACATATGTAGGAATGGAATTGCCGGGGCATATGATAACTGTATGTTTAACTCTCTGAGGAATTATTATTCAAAGTGACTGTACCATTTTACTGAAAATTTCAATTCTTCCACATCCTCACCAACATTTGCTACTGCCCATGTTTCTTATTGTGCTTCCCTGGTGGTGCAGTTGGCAAGAAATTGGCCTCTGATATGGGAGGCCTGGGTTTGATTCCTGGGTTGGGAAAATCCCCTGGAGGAGGGCATGGCAACCCACTCCAGTATTCTTTCCTGGAAAATCTCCATGGACAGAGGAGCCTGGAGGTCTGCAGTCCATGGGATCACAGAGTTGGACACAACTGAGCGACTAAACACAGCACAGCACGTGTTTTCTATGATAACTATTCTAGAGATTTAAAGTTATATCTCATTTGAACCACTTATGATTAATGATAAATCATTCATTTAATAAAGTTATTATTCATGATAAACCATTTGAATTTGCATTTCCCTAAACTAATCCATTCTGAAGGAGATCAGCCCTGGAAAGCTGAAACTCCAGTACTTTGGCCACCTCATGCGAAGAGTTGACTCATTGGAAAAGACTCTGATGCTGGGAGGGATGGGGGCAGGAGGAGAAGGGGATGACAGAGGATGAGATGGCTGGATGGCATCACGGACTTGATGGACATGAGTCTGAGTGAACTCTGGGAGTTGGTGATGGACAGGGAGGCCTGGAGTGCTGCGATTCATGGGGTCGCAAAGAGTTGGACACGACTGAGTGACTGAACTGAACTGAACTGGACTGAATGACTAAAAGATGAGGAAAGGCAGGCACCTAAAAGATGGCAGAGTAGAAGGACGTGTGCTCATCCTCTCCTCTGAGAACGCCAAAATTGCAGCTAACTGCTGAACAACCATTAACAGGAGAATGTTGGATCCTACCCAAAAAAGGCCCCAGATCCAAGGGCAAAGGAAAAGCCTCAACAAGAGTAGGAGGGGGAAAAATCACATTTAGAATCAAAGCCCATACCTTCCAAAGATGCTTGGAGGGCTCAAATAAAACCTTGTGCATGCCAGGACCCAGGGACCCCACAAAAGACTGAGCCAGACTTGCCTTTGAGTGTTTGAGTGTCTCCTGTGGAGGCACAGGTCAGCAGTGGCCTGCTGCGGGGACAGGGACTCCAGCAGCAGCAGACCTGGAAAGCATGGCATGTGAGCCCCACCATAGAGCCACCGAGCAGACAAACCATAAACTGGAGCGATGACCCCACAAGAGACTGAGCCAGACTTGCCTATGAGTGTCCAGGGGTCTCCAGTGGAGGCATGGGTAGACAGTGGCTTTCCGTGGGTCAGGGGCACTGAATACAACAGTCCTGGCATAAGTCCTTTTGAAGGAGGACCCCCCAACCATGGTTTGGCCTCAGGCCAAACTTCAGGGAGAGAACACAGCCCCCCCCATCAACAGAAAATTGGGTTAAAGATTTACTTAGTATGGCCCTGCCCATCAGAGCAAGACCAGGATTCCCCCACAGCCAGTCCCTACCATCAGGAAGTTTCCATAAACCTCTTGTCCTTATCCATCAGAGGACAAACAGAATGGAAACTACAGTTATAGAAAACTAACCAAACTGATCACTTGGATACAACCTTGTCTAACTCAATGAAACTATGAGCTATGAAACTATGTAGGGCCACCCAAGATGGACGGGTCATGGTGGAGAGTTCTGACAAGACATGGTCCACTGGGAAACGGAATGGCAAACAACTTCAGTATTCTTACCTTGAGAACCCTATTAACATTGTGAAATGTCCAATAAGGTATGACACTGAAAGATGAACTCCCCAGGCTGGTAGGTGCCCAATATGCTACTGGAGAAGAGTGGAGAAATAACTCCAGAAAGAATGAAGAGGCTGAGCCAAAGCGAAAACAACACCCAGTTATAGTTGTGACTGGTGATGGAAGCAAAGTCAGATGCTCTAAGGAACAATATTGCATAGGAACCTGGAATGTTAGGTCCATGAATCAAGGTAAATTGGAAGTGGTCAAACAGGAGATGGCAAGAGTGAGCATCAATATTTTATGAATCAGTGAACTAAAATGGACTGAAATTGGTGAATTTAGTTCAGAAGATCATTGTATCTACTACCGTGGGCAAAAATCCCTTGGAAGAAATGGAATAGCCCTCATAGTCAACAAAAGAGTCCAAAATGCAGGACTTGAGTACAATCTCAAAAATGACAGAATGATCTCTGTTTCCACAGCTGCTGCTTGCTAAGTCGCTTCAGTCGTGTCCGACTCTGTGCAACCCCATAGACGGCAGCCCACCAGGCTCCCCTATCCCTGGCATTCTCCAGGCAAGAACACCAGAGTGGGTTGCCATTTCCTTCTCCAGTGCGTGAAAGTGAAGTCGCTCAGAGTCGGCTCTTAGCGACTCCATGGACTGCAGCCTACCACTGGGATTTTCCAGGCAAGAATACTGGAGTGGGGTGCCATTGCCTTCTCCGGCAAACTTTTCAATATCACAATGATCCAAGTCTATGCCCCAACCACTAATGCTGAAGAAGCTGAAGTTCAAAGGTTCTATGAAGACCTACAAGACCTTCTAGAACTAACACCAGAAAAAGATGTCCTTCTTATCATAGGGGACTGGAATGCAAAAGTAGAAGTCAAGAGGTACCTGGAATAACAGGAAAGTTTGGCCTTGGAGTACAAAATAAAGCAAGGCAAAGGCTAACAGAGTTTTGCCTGGTCATAGCAAACACCCTCTTCCAACAACACAAGAGACGACTCTACACATGGACATCACCAGATGGTCAATACCGAAATCAGATTGATATATTCTCTATAACCAAAGATGGAGAAGCTCTCCACAGTTAGCAAAAACAAGACCAGGAGCTGACTGTGGCTCAGATCATTAACTCCTTATTACAAAATTCAGACTTAAACTGAAGAAAGTATGGAAAACCAATAGACCATTCCAGATATGACCTAAATCAAATACCTACAATTATACACTGGAAGCGACAAATAGATTCAAAGGATTAGATCTGATACACAGAGTGCCTGAAGAACTATGGACCGAGGTTCAGAACACTGTGCAGGAGGTGGTGATCAAAACCATCCCCAAGAAGAAGTGCAAAAACACAAAATCATTGTCTGAGGAGGCCTTACAGATAGCTGAGAAAAGAAGAGAAGCAAAAGGCAAAGGAGAAAAGGAAAGATATATCCATCTGAATGCAGAGTTCCAAAGAACAGCAAGGAGAGATAAGAAGGCCTTCCTCAGTGATCAATGCAAAGAAATAGAGGAAAACAACAGAATGGGAAAGACTAGAGATCTCTTCAAGAAAATTAGAGATACTAGGGGAACATTTTATGTAAAGATGGGCACAATAAAGGACGGAAGCAGAAGATATTGAGAACAGGTGGCAAGAATACACAGAAGACCTATACAAAAAAGATCTTAATGACCCAGATAACCATGATGGTGTGATCACTCACCTAGAACCAGACATCCTGGAATGTGAAGTCAAGTGGGCCTTAGAAAGCATCACTACAAAGAAAGCTAGTGGAGGTGATGGAATTCCAGCTGAGCTATTTCAAATCCTCAGAGATGATGGTGTGAAAGTGCTGCACTCAATATGCCAGCGAATTTGGAAAACTCAGCAGTGGCCACAGGACTGGAAAAGTCAGTTTTCATTTCAATCCCAAAGAAAGGCAATGCCAAACAATGTTCAAACTATCACATAATCGCACTCATCTCACGTTAGCAAAGAAATGCTCAAAATTCTCCAAGCCAGGCTTCAACAGTACTTGAATTGAGAAATTCCAGGTGTTCAAGTTGGATTTAGTAAAGGCAGAGGAACCAGAGATCAAATTGCCAGCATCCGTTGGATCATAGAAAAAGCAAGAGAATTTCAGAAAATCATCTACCTCTGCTTCATTAACTATACTAAAACCTTTGACTGTATGGATCACAGCAAACTGTGGAAAATTCTTTAAGAGATGGGAATACCAGACCACCTTTCCTGCCTCCTGAGAAATCTGTGTGCAGGTCAAGAAGCAACAGTTAGAACCAGAACATGGAACACCGGACTGGTTCCAAATTGGGAAAGGAGTACATCAAGGCTGTATATTGTCACCCAGCTTAGTTAACTTATATGCAGAGTAAATCATGCAATATGCCAGACTGGATAAAGCACGAGCTGAAATCAAGACTGCTGGGAGAAATAGCAACAACCTCAGATAATGCAGATGATACCACCATTATGGCAGAAAGCAAAGAGGAACTAAAAATGCTCTTGATGAAAGTGAAAGAGGAGAGTGAAAAAGCTGACTTTAAGCTCAACCTTCAGAAAACAAAGATCATGACATCTGGTCCCATCACTTCATGGCAAATAGATGGGGAAAGAGTGACAGACTATTTTTTGGGGCTCCAAAATCACTGTAGATGGTGACTGCAGCCATGAAATTAAAAGATGCTTGCTCCTTGGAATAAAAACTATGACAAACCTAGACAGCATATTAAAAAGCAGAGGCATTACTTTACCAACAAAGGTCCATCTAGTCGAGGCTATTTTTTTTTCCAGTAATCATGTATGGATGTGAGAGTTGGACCATAAAGAAAGCCAAGCACCGAAGATTTGATGCTTTTGAACTGTAGTGTTGGAGAAGACTCTTGAGAGTCCCTTAGACTGCAAGGAAATCCAACAGTACATCCTAAAGGAGATCAGTCTTGAATATTCATTGGAAGGACTGATACTAAAGCTCCAATATTTTGGTCACTTGATGCGAAGAGCTGACTCATTTGAAAAGACCCTGAAGCTCGGAAAGGTTGAAGGCAGGAGGAGAAGGGGACTACAGAGGATGCGATGGTTGGATGGCATCATCAACTCAATGGACATGAGTTTGAGCAAGCTCCGGGAGTTAGTGATGGACAGGGAAGCCTGGTGTGCTCCAGTCCATGCGATCACAAAGAGTCAGACATGACTAAGCAACTGAACTGAATGACTAATGATGCTGAGCATATTTTCATGAGTTCATTGACCCCTCAAACACATTCTTTGAAGAAATGTCTATTTAAATCTTTTGTCCACCTAAAGATATTAGTTGTCAATACTACTCAGCCATAAAAAACGAAATTGAAATTTTGCCATTTGCAGCAACATGGATGGACTTGGAGGGCATTATGCTAGGTAAAATAAGCCAGACAGAGAAAGACAAATATTGTATGATCTCACTTTTGTGGAATCTGAAAAAATACAGCAAGCTAGTAAACATAACAAAAAAGAAACAGACTTACAGATATAGGTTACCAGTGGGGAGAGGGAAAGAGGAAGGAAGAAGGGCAATATAGGAATAGAGGATTAACAGGTACAAACTACAGTAAAAAAAAAAAAAGGCTATAAAGATATATTGTACAAAAACAGGGAATATAGTCAGTATTTTATGACTATAAATGGAGTACAACCTTTTAAAATTGTGAGTCATTATATTGTATATATGTAACATAATATTGTATTTCAATAAAAAATTAAAAAATATTTTAAAAATTTAACAAATGTTGTTATTGAATTATAAGTTCTTTATATATTATAGAAAGAAACCCCTTATCATATACATGCTTTGCAAATATTTCCTCCTATTCTGTGGGTTGTCTCTTCACTTTCTTGATGGCATTGTTTGCATCACAAAAAGAATGTTCACTTATGAACCTTACCTGCTCTCTGAGTGGAACCACCTCACCTGGCTATTTATTATTCTTTCTGTTTTGGGTACATTAGCCCTGCCTGGACTATTGGACTTTGACCTTTCTGGGGTCAAAACTCAAGTCTGGCGCTCTTGTGTTCCATCCAGAATGGAACACAGGGGCCACCCAGTGTGGCTCTTGTGCAGCCCATGCCCAGACTTTACCTTCCAGGGAGGCCCCAACTTTACCTTCCAGGGAGGGACTTGTGGACCCGCAGTTTGCGAAGCAGCGTGTCAGAAATGTTGGGCATGACGTCCAGCCCGCCCTTTGACTCCTCTTCCTCAATAGCTGAGGAGAGTTCAGAAGGGTGTCCTGGACAAACAGAAAAAAGTATTTAACTTATAAAATGTCTGCTTGAAATCACAGTAATATTCTTGGCAATTTGCTTCAGGGGGTAAGGAAGAACTTTAACATTTATTAGAACCTGGTTACATGCCAGGGGCTTCATAATTTTTATTTTATCCTTATAATAACCCAATGAGCTAGACTTTAATCATCCCATTTTATAGGAGGGTAAACCAAGACTCAGCAAGATTAATATTGTGTTGGCCAAAAAGTTCATTTGGGTTTATCCAAACAAACCCTTTGGCCAACCCAGTAACTTGCTTACGGTCACAGAATTGGTAAATGGCATGGACTACAAACAGTTCTATCTGCCCCAAGTTCTCCGTTCTTCCCACTGCTCCCCACAGTACCAAGCAGTCTCTTTTGTCTGGGGTCTGAGATTGGTTTTTGGCAATTGGAAGCTGGTTGGCTCTTTGGTTGTAATGTTTAGAAAAGTCCCCTCTCTTTGGCAGGCTTCTCAGGAGGCCGGCTGCCCAACTAATCTTCGTCAAGTGAATTCCATCATCTGTGTCCCACTTAGAAATAAGCATTTGCTTCCATATTCCCACAGATAGGAGTAGAAACAGGGTTTTTCCAGAGTAAGGCTAAGGTCATTAGATCTTTTATCTTTTGTGGATCTCTGAAATAGTTGCCTCTGAGTTAGTTGCTCTGAGTTGCCTCGGACCAATAAAAAGCTTTTTTTTTCCCCCCAGATATCTCCTAAACCTTTCCTTGATCTGTGCTCTGAAGGCAGAAATAACAAGCCAAGTGTTCTCTTTCTCACAAATTTTTCTCATGTTCACAGACAGCTCCAAAGCCTCCTTTCTCCATTTTCCCAACTGTTCAGCATGGCCTCTAGATACATCCCATGCCCCCACATTCTGGCTGTTGCTACCCCAGAGGCTCCAATGTGCTCCATCAAACTCTCATCTCTGGAGCATGTTGGCAATATCCTTTGCATTGACCTCAGTTATTCATTTGGCATAGACTTGCTGTGCCCTACGGGCTCATAGCACACTTTGAATTAAAAGTCTCAAATCTCTTTCACTTGAGCTAAATCAAATATCTATGTCTCAAACAATGCTTACTTTCCATGGCAGGACTTTATAGTTATCCAGCTTTTAACCATCTTTGACCATCTTCCATGGATTTGGGCCCAGCAGATTTCCAGAACTATTATCAAGGCCTGAGATCAGGACTATGGGCAAGGTTGTGGCAGCCATCTAAATGAAGCTAAGATTGGGAATCATGAGTTAGAAGCCTCCTCAAGTGAGATCACGTGGTGAGATGATTAGGTACACTTTGGCTCTAGGTGAAGAATGTTTACATACTTAGATCTTTCCAACAACTGAACAGTGTTGATGCTTCTGGCCCTCAAGGCATCGGACAAAGTCTGGAGAATCATCTGTCAGAGCCAGGGCAGCCAGCAATCCCTCTTGGGATCTGAGATTCTACTCATATCAGCTAGCTACTTCTCTTAGCTACCCATCACCTCTTGAGTTCTGCGCTGGCTCTTACTGCTCTCTGATATTTCCATGTGACAGAGGGCAAACCTTGTGGTTTGGCCTCACTCTGCCTTTATGTATCCCCACTGCACCCAGCAGAGAGGTAATGAGGAGGTGGGCTCCTGAGAAATCTGTAGGATTGACAGAGCTATACAAGACCTAATAATCATAGGGAAGTCATATGAAGGGGTTTTTGCCGGAAAAGTCCCCTAGGTAGAACCCCACCCATTAAAATATGTCTTAAGAGTGATCCCATGGGAGTTCCTTGGTGGTCCAGTGGCTAAGACTCTGGGTTTCCAATGCAGGGGTTCCAGGTTCAATCCCTGGTCAGGGAAAGAGACCCCACACGTGTCAACTAGAGATCTCACACGCCACAATGAAGATCAAAGATCCTGCATGCTGCAACTAAGAACTGGCACAGCCAAATAAATAAGTAAATATTGTTTTTTAAAATGGTGATCCTAGAACTAGTGGCTCTCAGAACCAGCCACCCTCTTGACTGCAACCAAATTGACAACAATGCCAACAAAAAATTTTAAAGTCAACTAAAAATATATCACAACTCTCAAATACAGGAAATGATAATAATCTTTAAAAATAATGGTCAGAGAAAAAATTTCCTAGAAATGAATGTGGAGCTCCCAACCTTGCTAACCCTTTCTTCCTCCCCTCAAAGAATCGGTCCTGAGAGGAAGATTGAATCAGAGGTAATGGTAAGGTTGTGATACACTTTTGTAGTCACTTTTGTGACTGCAGAGCCGGAAGAGAACAGGACCAAGGGGTGAGTGGGAAGCTGCAGAGGTGTTCAGAAAGTTCCTCTGCGGTAGAAAGATCTCCGCCCCACCAAACAACACTCCAACAAGATGAAAAATGACCTGCGTGGCTGTTTGTTTTTCGTACTGAGGAGAGGAAAAGAAAGGAAAAGCAGAATGATAGCATGGTATTCGACCAGAGCTGATAATCTCAAACAATATAAAGGGGTTTACCAGAAAGGAAGGTACATGAGAAAATAAATCAAACAAGTCCCTCTGATGGAGTGAGCAGCAGAAGACACGTGGAAAGCCCCAGCTGAAAACTGGCCCACCCATCCTGCACTTCTGAGAAACAGCAGAGTGGCCAGACCTGAGTGTTGTCTGTCTTTTCCTTCCTTTCTCTGGCAGCAGAGTGAGGGGGGGCTGCTGGCAAGGGATGGGTCAAGTGCGGAAAATAAACACCTGGGCGGTTGGCCCTATAATTCTACCCTGAACTGGTGAAACAATCCACGCCTTACTACTGCCCACCCAAGGGAATAAGATATACCCCCACTTCAGTGTAATAAATTCAAGTGCTGCAGTACAAACAAAGTTATAGAAAAAGAGCAGAAACCAGCCCACAATCACCACTCCTCACAGCTCCATCTGAACTTCCTCTTTTCCCCGTTCTCCAGGCAGTGTCCAAGCAGACACTAAATACCCAGTCCTCAACTAAGCGCTGCCAGGAGGACAGAGATCTCAGGAAAGCTAGGAAGAAGTCAACGAAAACTGATCTACACAATATATCTAGGTCAAGAGAAACTTCAAGTAGAAATGTTCTTATCAAAAATAAATTAAATGAAAACAAATGTCATGGCAACTACACAAAAATAGTCAAAAGAGGAAGGAAAGTAGGGAGGAAGGTGTAGAGGAAAGAAGAAAGGAAACATGCAGGACACAGATGTCAGGATGGAAACAGAGATGCAAGAAACGCGTCAAAAATGCATTTTTGTGTAAAGTGTATGCCGCACGTGCTTTGACTCAGGAGAAATTAGAACCTTCCCCCCTCAAAATGAAAAAAAAAAAAAAAAAGAATCAGAGGTGAAATTAGAGGATGGCAAAAAATGGAAGAAGATTACAATCTAAGAAAATAAACTGAAGACCAAAAAAATAAAGCAAAGCAAAAAATTCTAAAAATATAGATCTAACCAATATGTTGGAAATATGAAGAAATAAAAACAGAGTTGAGTTAGTGGAGAAAACTGAGATGAGCACAAGGAATCAAAAGGGAAAGAAAGATAAAAGTATTGAGAGGTAGAATAATGGACCTACAGTGGAGACACTGATGAGAAATTTCCAGATTATGGTGGCTCTGAAGGAGGAGGAAAACAAAAGGAACAAAGAACAGAGTCAAAGGCATGAGAGAAGAAAAAATTTCCTCCATGGAGAGAAAAGCCAAATTTGCAGACTGAAAAAGCACACCACTACAGAAAAAAATACATGTATAATATATCTTATTCTTTCTATGTATGCAGATATATCTTATATAGATATGTATCTATATATCTTCTCCAACTACCCTCATAGAAAGAGTAAGCCACCTACAAGGAAAGGTGAGGATTGAGAGGTGCTATAAATAAGCTGGTCGGAGGAGCCTGGTGGGCTGCAGTCCATGGGGTCGCTAGAGTCAGACACAACTGAATGACTTCACTTTCACTTTTCACTTTCATGCATTGGAGAAGGAAATGGCAACCCATTCCAGTGTTCTTGCCTGGAGAATCCCAGGGACAAGGGAGCCTGGTGGGCTGCCGTCTATGGGGTTGCACAGAGTTGGACACGACTGAAGCGACTTAGCAGCAGCAGCAGCAGCAGACTTCTTGGCAACACTGAATACAGTGTAACATTTATAAAGCTTTGGGGAAAAGAGAGATCCAGAATGTATAACCATCCAAATTCTCTTTCAAGGGACTTCCTTCCCTGGTGGCTCAGTGGTAAAGAATCCACCTGCCAATGCAGGAAGGCGTGTTCAGTCTCTGGGTCTGGAAGATCCCCTGGAGAAGGGAATGACAGCCCGTTCCAGTATTCTTGCCTGGGAAATTTCATGGACAGAGGAGCCTGGGGGGCTACAGTCCATGGGGTCACAAAGAGTTGGACATGAGTTAGTGACTAAACAGACAACAGCAACAGTACCTCTATGATATTTTAAAAGTGTTTATATTTTTTGTTACTTTGTGGCTTAGATAATCATACGTTGCATCCTTTTCAAATAGATATCAAAGACTGGTTCTGGGCCCTTGATTCTGTTTTATTCTGATAAGTACTATACCACTTTAATTACTACTGCCTTATAATGTGTTCTAAGTGTATAGTCAGTTACTTCTCCCCTCTTGCTGTTTCTTTTTAAAGAGTATTCATTATATTTTAGATGTAAAGATTCAGTGAGAATTAATAGAAAGAGCAACTAGACAAGAATTCAGGAGACTGGACTTCACGGCCAAATACCACTTAACAGTGTCTGGTGTCTCTCAATGTGCTGGTGTCTTTGTGACCCTATGGACTGTAGCCTGCCAGGCTCCTCTGTCCATGGAATTCTCCAGGCAGGAATACTGGAGTAGGTTGCCGTGCCCTCCTCCAGGGGAACTTCCCGACCCAGGCATCAAATCTGCATCCCCTCCTGGGCAGGGAGTTTCTTTACCATTGAGTCACCTGGGAAGCCCAATCTTTGAGGTAACAGAATCTTAAATCTTCAGATACGTATATCTTATTAAATAAAACAAAATTCAGAAGTATTAGTAAGATAAATATAAATATAACTATATATAAACTGCTGGAAAACATATTTGCTACCCCAATTAAAATAACTGGGCTTCCCTGGTAGCTCAGATGGTAAAGAATCCACCTGCAATGTAGGAGACCTGAATTTGATCCCTGGGTCAGGAAGATCCCCTGGAGAAGGGAATGGCTACCCACTCCAGTATTCTTGCCTGGAGAATCCCACGGACAGAGTAGTCTGGTGGGCTATAGTCCATGGAGTTGCAAAGAATTGGACACGACTGAATGACTAACACATATACACTGGAGAGAATAAAGAGTTGTTGCTTTTTAAGAATTTATGGGGTTGTGGGTAAAATTTCAAGATAAATCTTTTCCTAGGGTTTTAGACCTGCTTTAATGAAGAAGTTAGAAATTAAAAGTAGAGATTATATCATATTTTTTCTGAAGATCTCATCTAAATATGATTAATTTTAAAAAAATTAGTTCTTAAAAAAATTACTGGGTATTTTACCTCTGTGGATCTTCTTGTTAATGCTGAATAGGTAGGTGTTAGTTATTATACGTCAGACTGTGTGCTAAGTCGCTTCGGTGGTGTCCAACTCTTTGCAACCCCGTGGGCTGTAGCCTGCCAAGTCCCTCTGTCCGAGAGATTTCCCAGACAAGGACACTGGAGCACTTTGCCATGCCCTTCCCCAGGGGTCTTCCTGACCCACGGATTGAAGTCATGTCTCTTATGTTTCCTGTATTGGCAGGGAGGTTCTTTACCACTAGCGCCACCTGGAAACCCCTATGTCAGACTGGGGGCTTCCAACACGGTTGGTGGCACCATGGACATGAACACACAGCAATCCTTAAGCAGAAGGCTTCTGTGCTGAGAATGACTGAATGAGCATCAGCCATCCAGAGAGGTAAGCCAGGAGAGGGAGCTTGGGGTGGAGGGGAGGCAAGACCTCCCCCCAAGTCTTCCTTTCTGAAGATAAGTCTGGCAAGAGGGTGGGTGGGGCCTTGCAGTCCCCAGGAAGAAGGGGCTGGGGTCTGGACTCTGTGGTGACTGCAGATTAGAAAGCAAGTGATGACTCTAATGTCTCAAAAAGAGGAACTGTTCTAGTTGGTGACATCCTGGGTGTGAGAGGAAAAGGAAAAGGAAGCATCAAAAGTTCAGGCCTGGGTCACTGTTCCAGACTCACTAGGTGCCAATGAGACTCAGGGAGGACTGGCAGGATCTGGAACAGGGGCTGGTTGGAAGGAGGCAAGTTTAGAGGTTCTCTGAGGGAGCAGGAAACACCATCTGATTCCTTCATTCATCCATCTGCAAATATTTAGCAAGGGCCTGCTCTGCATCAGGCCCACACTCGCCACTAAGACGGACAAAGGCCCTGACAGGAAGTGCAGTGTTTACACACTGAGCTTCTTTGATCTGGAGAAAATGAATCCAGCCCTAGCCTGAGGAGAGTGTCTCTTCAATCCCACCTACCTTTTTCCTGCTCAGCCGCTTCACTCAGTTCTGGAAGCTTGAGCCCCACTAAGTTCTGATTTCTCAGCAGGATGTGCTCCTTTTTAGGGAAAGAAAGACAGCATTTCAGATGGTGACCTCAGGCTGGACGCCTCCCTTGGTCTTATGCTCTGTGACTGCTCGGTCTCACGGAGCAGACCCTAGGAACATGGATAGTCACGACACGTGAGGGGCAGTAGGAAGACTGCTTCTCTCCCGGCCCGTAAAGGTGCTAGAAACCCCAGCTTCAGCACCCCATTCCCTGAGTCAGGAATTGTCCTTGGTGTGGCTGCCTTTTAAAATCGGCCTGGAGCCTCAGAGCGAGAGAGCTGCCAGCCACACAGTGGCTGAAGGCTGGAGGACAAACAGAAGCAGAGCCTGGGGCTCTGGGGAAAGGAAGGTCCCCTGGGTGTATACGGAGCTGCCAAAGATGGAAACAATCTCTGTGATCTCATAGCTGTGCTCTGAGCTGGCTGGAGCCTCCTGCCTTGTTGTTCTTGGGCAGTGAGTGCCCACTTCCGGGACTTGTGGCCTCTCCTGCCCCCAGCTCCTCAGTGGCCTGTGATGGCACCTCTTGAGATGTTAAACTCTCCAGACCAGTGAGGACTGCAGATTGCTGCCCCAAGGCAGCAAGCTAGCAGCCCCTGCTGCTGGGGGCCTCACCAGCGGAGCTGGGGAGAGATGGGGCTGCTGACTCCAGGTATGTGGCACAGGAAACCTCACACTTGTACCAAGCCCAAGACCAACGCCCCCAAGAGGAATTGCCGGACAGGGCTCCTTGGCCCTGGGACTTGTGCTTTCTAAGAGGGTTTTCAGTGCCCCTGTAGCAGAGGCCACTTGGGCGGTTTGCCTCCTGGGTGAAGGAGAGGAAGAGGCCAGCAGAGGGAGCTCTGGCCCAAATGGAAGTCACAGGCCAGGGCCTGTTTCTTTAGCCAGCCGCCCACAACCAAGCCCCTCTCAGGACCCTGGCTTGGGGTAGTGCTGGGGGCTGGGGATGAGGTCAGAGGCAGGGCAGTGGTTAGTGAAATGGGGCTTCCAGACTCTTTCTATTTTGCTGCAGAGAGAAACATGCAGGGGTCTGGGGGTGGCCTGTTGCCTGGGCCTGGCCTCTGACGCCCAGAAGCCCAAAAAGGCAAATGCCTGACCGTTTGGCTTCCTTGGTGTCACTCCACCCTGTGGAGTCCTGGCTGCCTTGGCCTGTGGTCTGGGTTGGCCCTCTGGGGAAGGAGGGCTCAGGTAAGGATTTCTTTTAGTAACCTCTTTTCTTCCTCACATCCAGGGCTCTCTCTCCCTCCCCATCTCTGGATGCCCCCCAGTCATTCCCTGCTTAGGTGGCAGCCTCATGACAGAGAGTTGTGTCTGGTTTGATGGCCAGTGAAAGCTGGGGACATGACGGATATTGGAAGAACTTCACCAAGAGGGAGTAGCCCTTCTTGGCTGGGAATGATGGATTTGAGGCCCTTTGTTAACAAGCAACAGGGAGGAAAGCTTGGGGGCACGACGGAAAGAAAAGCCATCCCATCCTTGTCTATGACAGGGCACTCCATCAAAGGCTTCTTGCTCATAAGGTATCAGCTCTGGCTGGAGCGGGGAAACACAGTCTAGCACTGAGGGGCTATGTACCCCTCCATACACCCACTTTCCCCTCAAAATGTGGCTTTGTGCGGCAGCTACTTCCCAACTGACCTTGCCCGAGTGAGCGGGTAAAAGCCCTCAGAGATGCTATTTATGCAGAGTGCACAGCCCAGGGGGCCTGGCTTACCAGGGTGGGGACACTTAGGGCTCTACAAGGCCCACGTCTGGGCCAGAGCCACCCCAGCTCAGCCCAGCGGTCCTCAGCCCAGGGTGGGCTCTGCAGGCACAGCCCACCCCAGGAGGCCCCAGAAACCCACCTCACGAAGCTTGGTCAGTTTCTGCATCCGCACAGGCTGCACTTGTATCTGAAAGTCTTTGAGTCCGGGCGCCTTGGCCAGCTTGCTGCCAGCTTTGCCTGTGAAACGCTTCTCTTCCTCAGCCAGCGGCAGCTTGGCAAGCACTTTCTGCAGCCGGGGGCCGGGTTCTTCGGGGCCGCTGTCCCAGGACATTCCCCGCAGCAGGGGCGGCCGGGACGTCGGGGGCCACAGCTCAGCTTTGGAGCCAACCTTGGACCCTGTGGGCTCTCCGACTGTACTCTTCCCCTGGGGGGCCTGGGGAGCCGCCCCCCCAGAGCCCTGGGTTGGACCTCTGGGCAGAGGGTTGCCCTCCTTGGCTGTCTTTGCCAGCGGCTTTCCCAGCTCGCTCTCCACAGGGCCAGGCTGGGGGCTGTTAAGGGCCATCTTCCCACCACTGCCTGGGCCAGAAGCTGGGCCTTTGGGATGGCCTCCGGGTGCTGGAGGGGATCGAAGTTTTCCTTTTGTTCTATTGTAATTTCTTTGGACTTCTCAACTGTGGGAGAGCGGGGAGTCAGCCTGCCCTGAGACAGCTTTCTCTGGTCATTCTGCTTCCGGTCAGCTAGCCCTTTGAGGACGTTCTGAAAGAGACAAGGTAAATTTGGGACCCCAGAGGCAGGTTGGAGAGAAGAAGGGTGAGTTCGCTTCTGCTGTGGGGTCTCTACCCCACAGAATCTGCTAAGGGGATTACACGTAGGGGGTGGGCTAGGTAGAAAGGGAGGACTGCAAAGTCACATTTGAGCCAGTAAAGGGAACCTACAAACAAGCCTGAGGTTTGTAAAACAGACAGGACAAGGGGACCTGCCATTCAAAACCTGCCAAGAACTTCTCGAGTGTTAGGAGCTGCAGAGGACAGTGGAACGGAGGGCAGCATGGGGGCAGTCACAGGTTCTGGCTTTGACTCAACTGCTCCAGATTCTAGCCCTGATTCTGCCTGGCAAGGCCCTTAACTCTTAGGGCCTCAGATTCCCCATCAGGTTTGTAAAGAAAGAAAGAAAGAAAGAAAGAAAGAAAGTGGAGTCGCTCAGTCATGTCTGACTCTTTGCAACCCCATGGACCGTAGCCTACCAGGCTCCTCCGTCCATGGGATTTTCCAGGCAATAGTACTAGAGTGGCGTGCCATTTCCTTCTCCAGGGGATCTTCCCAACCCAGGGATTGAACCCGGGTCTCCCGCATTATAGACAGATGCTTTACCATCTGAGCCACCAGGGAAGTCCTAAACTCCCTGAAATTATATGCAAATGTATATGTGTTGTTCATGGGCTGTATGTATTTTTCTGGGAAGAGAATCCACAGCTTTCAACAATTTCTGAGAGTTCTATGGTCCCAAAGAGGCTACAGATCACTGAGTGAGGTGATTCTTGCAAAGCTAATATTTTACTGTTCAGAAGTTCTAAGATTCTATATTCTTTCATTTCCCAGGAAAAGCTGCTTTGTGAGGCACATGGGGTCTGTGTGGGTATTTGTGTGGGTGTCCTGTGTATGTGCTGACACTCTAATAGAGGACTCTAATATCCCAGACCCAGTTCTATTAATAGATGAGATTATATTCTATGCTGCCCTTGACACCACCTTGAGCAGTTGACTCTGAGCAGGTGTGGGACTCTTCTTTTGCTCATCAGCCAAGATGAAGTTTTCCAGGTGACCCCCAAGAAGAGCCCCCACTAGGGGCTGGAGCTTCCCTGCAATTTTTATGCAAGCTGACTGGAACAGCAGACTTGCCCGGCTTTTGCTGGGTCCAGAGGTCCCCCGGGTCTCAGGCTGACTGGGGGTCTACGACTATGAGCAGGACCACCACGGAAATCA
Organism: Aepyceros melampus; assembly: GCA_006408695.1. Taxonomy (NCBI): domain Eukaryota; kingdom Metazoa; phylum Chordata; class Mammalia; order Artiodactyla; family Bovidae; genus Aepyceros; species Aepyceros melampus. Next base: position 204,186 of record SJXQ01005515.1, on the reverse strand, counting down.
TTCCCACTAAATCCCACCTCCTCACCCCCCCTCCTCAGAGTTCTAGTCAATGTAGGGCAGAGGAAACTTCTAGCCTCCTCAGCCTGGACCTTGCACTCACGCACACCCACTGGCAGGCTGCCCTGGGCCTAGCCTCCTGGGACATCGTGTCTCCCACACTCAGATCATCCCAGTTGGGCAGAGCTCAAACTCACAGACTCGCCAAGGTGAGGTGAAAGGACTTCGGCCTCATCCCCCTTCTGCTGGAGAAAGTAAACACGAGTCAGCCAGCCGTGTGAAGAGACCCTATCTCCTGTTGAAACACTCCCGAGGAGACCCTGCAGTGGTGTCGACGCCTCCCCCGCCCAGCAGCCCCACCTCCAGGGGGTCACAGGGCGCCTCTCAGGAGCTAAGGGTAAGAGAAGAGACTAGCTGGCACAGAAACCCCACAGCAGCCCTAGTACCTGTGGCGGTGCTCCGGGCAGAGGGGACGGTGGGCCACTGCACACATCCAAACCTAAAATAGTCCAGACGCTGGTGAGTGACGCCCAGCGCCCCCAGACGCTCAGCTGTCCTCCCCAGAAGGCCCTCCCTCAGGTCCCTCAGGCCTGGAGCCGGTGTTTGTTGAATACCCCTCACAATGCTGCTCCACAGGGAGCCCTCATCTAATCATCACGGAAACTGATAAGCAGGCTAGGGCAGAGGGAAAGAAGGCCACACAGCCCGGGGAGTCAGCACTGGGCTCTGAACCCGGATTGCCTGGCCCGAGCCTGAGCTCGCCCTGTAGCTCTGACCAGGGCAAGCTGCTCTCCTGGGCACCTCACTGCTTCCCAGGCTGAGCTGCAGTTATGGCTCTGAACACAGCCTCATGAAGGGAAGCAGTCAAAATACAAATTGTGGCCCAAGTGGAGGCCTTTGCAGTAAGCTCTGAGGTCACCTCTCTCTGAAGCCTCTCTGGACAAGGGGCCCGGGTCACAGCTTGCTCCCACCACCTTGCGCGCCTCCCCACCCTGGTCCAGGCCCACTTCCCCATGCTAGCTCAAAGCCCTGAAAGCAAGCATATCTTCCTCCTCTGAGGATGCCCAGCCAGGCCAAGAGGGGGTCCCAACCGGGAAGCCCGCAGGATGGGAGCCTTGGGGCGCAGGGGAGGGACTGACTGCCACCCAGTGGGGGGAGCCAGGGCAGGCGATGTCAGGGGACTGGACCTCACCAGGCGGCGTGGGGACGGTGAGGGAGTTGCTCTGAGAGGACGCAGGAGAAGCTCCGGGGCTGAGGTTTGGGGAAACGGCTGTGGAGACACACAGATTGGCCAGCATTCGTGAAGGCTCAGGACTTCAGTCTGACAAAGACAGCCTTTCAGGTCGTCTCACCTTTGGGGACTGGGTCTGCCTCGTCGGGTTCACAGGCTGATTCTAGACTCTATACAAGGCTCCTGCCACAGTTTAACCTCTCCCTGCCCCAACAGAGGGGGCACTGAGGTCACTTAGGGGTGATGGACGGCAATTTGGATCTTACTCCTCGGTCTGCCTGGCCTCCACCCAAAGTACCTTCTAGAAACAGAGGGCCTGGCATCACTTGGCAGGTATAGCTCCAAAGGCTGAACCTCTTAGGCTTGCCAGGATGGCCCTGATTTTAATTGCACCCCTTGTCTCCTAAGTACATTCAGACTTGTCTAACTGCCCCAAATTTTTGCTCAAGAAAAAAGATGACTTTAGCCAAAGAGTTAACAGGAGGATTTCAGGGTCTAGGAAAATCTAATCCAGAAATCTCATAAAAACACCACCTTCCCTTTCCCTCAGTAGCTAGGATCCTTCCTGAGGTCTCCAGCTGGAGGTCAAGGAGAGGGAGCCCAGTGCCGGCCTCTCCTGACCTTCGCAGAGGAGGTGCACACAGAGCAGGGCCTCCTGGGGATGGTGAGATGCCACACAGACCTGACTTGCAGGGTGGCCTGGGGGTCTGTGCATGCTGGCATCACACAAAGTGTTCCTCTTCTTTCAGGTTCAGGGACTGGGGAGCCCAGGTCAAGTTCACGAGTATCATCATATGGCCTAGTGTTTCTCGGCAAGGCAGGAGGACACAATGGTAACACATAGTCCCCCAAAACTGAAAGGTAAAAGAGTTTTCTGGGCTAGAGTTGGGTATTTCAGAACTTCTGATATGGGGCAAGATGCCCTCCTCTCACAGGATCCTCTTCATGAGGCTCAGTCCTCCTGGCAGGGGCACTGAGGGCACCCCTCAGAACCAGGGCTCCTGCTACAACGGATGCCCGGGCCTCCCCACCCGCACCCCTCAGAGGGGCTCAGACGGCCACCTGGCCTCCTACCTGGTGAGGACTCTCCGGGACTGCTCCTGGACTTCCTTCCACGGCGGGTCAGGAACCGCTCACTCACCGACCTGGCTTCCTCCAGTAGCGCCAGGTTTTTCTTCTTGTCCTCCTCTGAGATGCTGATGTCCGGCAGCTGGTCATTGACCAGGTCAATGACGTGCCCTGCAGGGTCTGCAGAGGCAAGTGAGCACCAGCTGAGACCCATGGAATCCTTGGTCCCTCAGGGCCTCAGCCCTGCCCCCAGCCCCCAGCCCCCAGCCCACGGATGCCCCCCAGACTGGACTCTGC
>SJXQ01005515.1:190616-201227 GCA_006408695.1 Aepyceros melampus | reverse complement strand
CAGGAGCCCAGCCTGTGTTATCTGCTCCCCTAGTGTTCTTCCTTTGGGTCTCTGTTCCTTTCACGAGCCAAGGACACAGTTTCATGGCCACCTTCCATCGTTTTCCCCTCCATGCACACTGTTCAGCCCTGTGCTGTGCTAAGTCGCTTCAGTGGTGTCCGACTCTGCGACTCGATGGACTGTAGCCCACCAGGCTCCTCTGTCCATGGGATTCTCCAGGCAAGAATCCTGGAGTGGGTTCCCTTGCCCTCCTCCAGGGGATCTTCCTGACCCAGGGATTGAACCCGTGTCTCTTATGTCTCCTGCATTGGCAGGCGGGTTCTCTACCACTAGCGACACCTGGGAAGCCCCTCTATCCTTATTCTATCCTTCTCCAAAACTGCCGCTTCTCCAGGAGACTTTACCACCTCTCACCTAGCTGCTCGGAAACACAGGAGTCATTCCACACTCTTTCTTCTTTCTCAGTCCACCCAGATCCCGCCAACTCATCATCAAGTAAGTGTCCCTGGAACCTGCGCCTCATCTCCATTTTTGCTCATCAGCGGTAACTTACTTGCCCAACTACATCAGCACCTCCCAGGTCCTTTCCACCTCCAGGTTACCTGCACCATCCCATCCTCCACTGCCTCTAAGAGTGACCATCCTGAGAGCCTCCTCTGACCATGCAGTTCTCCTGCGTCAGCTCAGCAGGATTCCTCACGGTCCCCAGGGTGACATCAAATGCCCAGCTGGGCCCAGCCGCTCTTCCTGATCCAACATACTCCTCTCCTCCAGCCCCTCCATGGTGAATGGCTCCCACTGTGCCTCTCCAGCCTCCTTTCCTCCTTCTTCCGGTCAGAGCTCCCCAGTCTCTACTGGGTGAAGCTCACTGGAGTCTCAGTCATGTTGGGAAATTAGGAAGGAGCTAAACCCTGTTGCCCACCTCGTCTCATGTGCCAGTAATGGAACCATGTACCATCCTCAGCCAGCCAACAAGCTCAGTCCCCCTGGGTGGCTGGCTCAGGAATGGCCAGGCGAGGCAGTGAGAGGCAATCTGAGAAAGGAGTTGGGTATATGGGAAAGAGGAACTCTCTTTTCACGGAAGGGGTATAAGTTGCTCATAGACATTTGCCCCGAAGAAAACCAACACACAAGAGAGGAGACTTGGGAAAGGAGATGAGATGATTGCTCATGACCCAACGTGAGCACCTGGGGTCAGCACACCCTGAAAACACAGATCCTGGCTTTTATTTTTATTTTTTGGCATGAGATTTTGTAAGCTGAGTTTCTGTGATGTGAGAGTCCTGATTAATACACACAGCAAAGCATTCAGTTGCTCTGTTAAGGCTCCTGCTCCCCAACAATGTTGCTTCTTCCATCCAGATGACCTTTCTTTCCTCTTGTCCAACTCTTTAAGGTACAACTCAGATACTCTCCCATCTGGAATACCTATCCAGCCTTCCCTGTCTCTGGCCAGAACTCGTCCCCTTCTTGACTCAGTTTCCCTAACACTTCTATGAAGGACCTTGCCACACAGTGTCTTGATTCTATCTGTTCACTTGTCAGTCTCCTCACCGACAGTGAGTGACATGCAAGCAGAGACCATGCCTGCATTTGTGTTCTGATGGTCCAGAGCAGGCTCTGAGATACACTGGGGAAGGAGAAGGTGGTTGGGGCAGCCAGCCTTGCAGCTAAGCACACACCTACCTGGATGTAGGCCTTTCTAGCTGGGGGCAGAGGGCTTCACCCAGCCCTTCTGTCTCCCTTTGCCTCATCTTCCTCTTTATGCCCAGGACTTGTCTTTTCACCAAAACAAACTAAAATCAGATATAATATTTCTGGGCTCAAACACAGAGGGCTCATCGATTTTGCCCTGTTGGGCTTCTTCAGTTCAGTTCAGTTCATTGGCTCAGTCGTGTCCGACTCTTTGCGACCCCATGAACTGCAGCACACCAGGCCTCCCTGTCCATCACCAACACCCGGGGTTTACTCAGACTCACGTCCATCGAGTCAGTGATGCCATCCAGCCATCTCATCCTCTGTCGTCCCCTTTTCCTCCTGCCCCTAATCCCTCCAGCATCAGAGTCTTTTCCAAAGAATCAACTCTTCTCATGAGGTGGCCGAAGTACTGGAGTTTCAGCTTTAGCATCATTCCTTCCAAAGAAATCCCAGGGCTGATCTCCTTCAGAATGGACTGGTTGGATCTCCTTGCAGTCTAAGGGACTCTCAAGAGTCTTCTCCAACACCACAGTTCAAAAGCATCAATTCTTCGGCGCTCAGCCTTCTTCACAGTCCAACTCTCACATCCATACATGACCACTGGGAAAACCATAGCCTTGACTAGACAGACCGGTTCCAAATAGGAAAAGGAGTACGTCAATGCTGTATATTGTCACCCTGCTTATTTAACTTATATGCAGAGTACATCACGAGAAACGCTGGGCTGGAAGAAACACAAGCTGGAATCAAGATTGCTGGGAGAAATATCAGTAACCTCAGATATGCAGATGACACCATTCATATGGCAGAAAGTAAAGAGGAACTAAAAAGCCTCATGATGAAAGTGAATGGCAGGAGGAGAAGGGGATGACCGAGGATGAGATGGCTGGATGGCATCACAGACTTGATGGACGTGAGTCTGAGTGAACCCTGGGAGATGGTGATGGACAGGGAGGCCTGGCGTGCTGTGATCCATGGGGTCACAAAGAGTCGGACATGACTGAGCGACTGAACTGAACTGAACCCCACAAGTCTGTGACCTAAACAGTAAGCAGTCATTACTATTCATGACTCTACATCTCATTGTCTGTGCTAAGGTTACTCATCTGTCTGTCATGTGTCTTCAGTCTGCTGTGTGTTGGGCAGACGGATCCCCAGCTTTGGCTGGATGCCTCTGTATATATGAGTTAGCTGACCAGTAGGCCGATCTAGGACAGCCCTGGCCTGGGGCAGCTGAGCTTTCTGTCATGTGGCTTCTTCACTCTTTGTGGGCTCCTTCAAGTTTGTTCATATGACAATAGCAGATTCCAAGAGTACTGCTCAAGAATCTTGAAGCCACACTAGGCTCAAAAAGTGCCAAACTGTCTTCCCAATGAGAGGCTGAATGTAACTTTCAGATAGAGGCCAGATTATATATAAAAATGGAATTCTGACCCACAGTCTGCAGCAACCAATCCAGGAAGTCAATCCATTATTTGTAGTAACCAGTCCAGCAAACAAAGTGCTTTCTCTGTCAACCAAACCAGGAGGGCAAACAATAGCCCTGTAACAATCATCCTTGAGTGGCTAGGACTTGATTAGCATTATAACTGACAACTTGCCTAATTTTTGTCCCTACTTCCAACTTCACACCAACTGGAGAAAGCCAAATTATGCACCTGTCAGCAATCACATAGATATCTCACTTTTAGTTAACCTGCATTTGGCTTCCTTACCTCAACAGTCACCTATCAGGACATATCTGAAACCACCAACATTTTTGCCCACTGTAAAGCTTTTCCTAAAGAGCCTCCTTTCAGCTTTAGCATCATTCCTTCCAAAGAAATCCCAGGGCTGATCTCCTTCAGAATGGACTGGTTGGATCTCCTTGCAGTCTAAGGGACTCTCAAGAGTCTTCTCCAACACCACAGTTCAAAAGCATCAATTCTTCGGCGCTCAGCCTTCTTCACAGTCCAACTCTCACATCCATACATGACCACTGGGAAAACCATAGCCTTGACTAGACAGACCGGTTCCAAATAGGAAAAGGAGTACGTCAATGCTGTATATTGTCACCCTGCTTATTTAACTTATATGCAGAGTACATCACGAGAAACGCTGGGCTGGAAGAAACACAAGCTGGAATCAAGATTGCTGGGAGAAATATCAGTAACCTCAGATATGCAGATGACACCATTCATATGGCAGAAAGTAAAGAGGAACTAAAAAGCCTCATGATGAAAGTGAAAGAGGAGAGTGAAAAAGTTGGCTTAAAGCTCAACATTCAGAAAACGAAGATCATGGCATCTGGTCCCATCACTTCATGGCAAATAGATGGGGAAACAGTGGAAACAGTGTCAGACTTTATTTTTTTGGGCTCCAAAATCACTGAAGATGGTGACTGCAGCCATGAAATTAAAAGACACTTACTCCTTGGAAGAAAAGTTATGATCAACCTAGATAGCATATTTAAAAGCAGAGATATTACTTTGCCAACAAAGGTCTGTCTGGTCAAGGCTATGGTTTTTCCAGTGGTCATGTTGGGCTTCTAGGGATGGACTTATCTGAGAAACAGGAGTGAGGAAGAGGCCAAGCTGCCAGACCTCAGTCTTCCTACTCAAACACACCTTCAGCTGGACCTCTACCTCTGGTTGCAGAGATAAGAGAAATCAGCCTAGCCCTTACCCACAGAAGTCAGCGAAGCAGTGGAAACCTTCAAGTGTCGGTGAGAAAGCCTCCTGTGGGGACTGTGGGCTCTGAAAGACAGGACAGGATCACCTTGTTAAGAAAATTGGTCCATGGAGCATGTGAATAGGCGTCTAGATACTTGCCTATGCTTTCAAAGTCATCCTAGAGCATGGCTTTCAATCTCACCTAAGCTTGGGATTTGTTAGAAACACACATTCTCAGGCCCCCCCACCAACAGGATCAGAAACTCTGGGGATGGGGTCCAACCCTGTGTGATTGATGGAACAATTCCCATCCCCTACAACCAGGCGCTTCTGATGCTCGCTAAACCTCTTCCCTGAGGAGATGTAACTGTTTATCAGGGCTCAGACTCTGAGCATCTAACTTGCAGAAAACTCATAAAATGTGAATAATCGCCTGGTAGAGATGCAGATGATTTCTGTTGAGGAAAAAGGATTAAAAAAATAAGATTTCATTGTTCCGTGAAACATTAACCTATTTTATATCTAACTTAAGCAATCTTATTCCAGCTTTCTTGTCCTCCTCACTGATTATATTAAGTATGCCCATTTCTTGGATCCTCTTTTGAACCAGTTTTGTATTCCTGTTAATGAGTTAAATAAATCTTTGACATATGCTCATTACATATCTCTATTAGGGTTATCTTTGTAACTTTTTGGAAATTATACTCAGGCCATCTCATTCCAGCTAGACGAATGCACCAGCTAGTCCTGTGTAAGGCTGAGGCAGTGACATCTCTGTGCCTGTGAGCCAGTCTTCCTTCCACGAGGTCATCCGCCACACAGGCAGGATACTAGTCAAGAATCCACATCTTTCAGGTCTGTTTGCAAATATATGAGCAGATATTATAGGAAACTCCCCTGCTATGACTTGTGCTTTTCTTAAAGGTTAGCCAAGTGCAAAGATCCGAATCCAGGAGAGAAAATAATATGGGGGAAGGGGAGATAATGGGAAAATGCCATGCTCTCTCTCTCATGTTGAAAAACCATTTGATTTTATTTCATCAATAAAATCATCAAGAAAGAAGAAAAGTTTGTTTTTTTTTTTTAAATAGAGTTGTCTGATCCCACATGCTAGGAAACAGTGCCCTTTATTGCATAGATTAGGCACAGAGGATGTACCTGTTGACCGGGTTTTTGTCAGTTTCTCCTTCTGGTGAACTGGCATCCCCAGTCAGGATGATGGTGGGTGGACTGCAAGATATTCCTGTGGTGGCAGGGTCCTGGTGTTTAGAACAAGAGCACAGATGGAGTTAAGCTTCCAGGAGCTGAAACCTTTTTATTCCAGTGTCCTGATACCACAGCCTTCTTGAAATGGGCCAAAGGCAGTTTATTTGGATTATCCAGAAAAAAGAAAAAGAAGTTTCTCCTTCATTCACCTAGTTTAACCTGGTCTATCTTTTATGCACTAAGATTAGGAAACCACAAAGCCACCCCTGGTTATTTCTCACTAACAATGTATTAACAGGAAAAGAACAGTGGAGTCCTCAGGCTGCAAGCAGCCTGCTTGGGGAAGGATGCAGGCCAGCAAAAAGGTGGCGACACCCACGTTCCCGACACCCAGTGACAGTCCTCCATGTGGCTAATGGTGACATGTCAATAAAGCAATTTGTTCCATGGGTAATGGAACACGACTTTTAACTTTTATAACTTTGTGAAAATGTTTATGTAAATAAACAAACATTTCTGAAATAATAACAAAAATTACAGGCCAATCCTTAAATTTTTGAGATAGTTTGCAACTACTAAGCAAAACAGAACAAAACTTCTAACCATCAAAATGAAAGTTATTACACTGTAGATTGGAGCAGCTGTAGTGAAAATGGTATACTGTTATGCTGTAACATACAAACGTGTATGTTACAAATCTGTCTAATAAGTATTTGCTGAGTGAGTAAATGAATGAAATAAAAGCGTTCTGTATAGGATACACAAAAAAATTCGTAAAGAGGCACGTCAACCTCTGTTTTCCCATACCTAAGTGGACTGGAGATGGAAATAGGACCAATGAACAGGAACAGTACTGTCTTTGATTTTTCTGCCACCTGCTGTCCCAGTGTATCCATCTCAGAACTGTTCCCAGTTATATCTGGAACACTGTCTGGGGGTCCTCTTTATGACCCTTCATCATTTTCCTTCTCCTTGCCGTGCTCTCCCATACTGGTGTGTGCTGTTCTAGCCCTCTGTGAATGCCCTACTCTCCCTTCCAAAGGCCTGTCTCCCCATGCTCCTGAGCATGTCACACCACCTAAATATCAGTGCAGCTTCCTGGAGCTTCAGAGCAGTGGTTCCCCACAGCCACTTTCTATGGAGGTTGTGTCCTTCTAGAGCCCCTGGGGATTAGTGCTCTTACCTCTACTGGCCTCGATGAAGCCATGGCCTGGGGGCTGCCCTCACAGAGCCAGGCTGAGCTGTGTTCTTAAGTCCTTGGTATGCAGGAGTTGGCTCTTAGCAAGGTGAGGAGGAGGCCCTCTCTCCTTTTCACATTATTCTTTCTTGTCAAGTGGGTAACATACAGAGTCATCTGGACTTCTTGATTCCCACAACTTTTAGTGAAACCAGCTCTTCCATTTTCATCTGCATCTATTCCCTCCCTTGGCCTCAAACATGAGGCCAGGCGAGCTGGGGAAGAGTCTTTGAGTCCAGCCAGGGAACGCCAGATCCCTGTGTTCTAAGATCTTTCAGCAGGAGAGAGCTGTAGTGATGAGACAGGGGGAAGCCCTCAGAATCCCTGAGCACATGGAAGGAAACTTTGGACAAGGACTCTGGCTGGGTAGGAGTAGGAAGCAGCATTGCCTTTTGCCTTTTCCTTTGGAAGAATCACACCCTCAAATTTCTGCTCATCATCCGCTAGCTGTGTGTCCTCGGGCAAGCTACTTAACCTCTCTGTGCCCCATGATAACTCACAAGGCTGATGTGAGGATTAAAAATAATGTTGAGAAAGTACCTTAGCACAAGACTGATATATCAATAAACAGTCGTACCACTGTCAAATCACTTTTCTCTCTCACTCAACAAACACATTTTAGTTACGCATCATATGCCAGAAGCAGTTTGAGATACAAAGACCCTCATGAGCTCATAGACAAGCAAGGGATACGGAGAAGTAATTCATACTGATAATACATGTAAGGTGATAAGGGATGAACAACACTCTTCGAAAGCTCAAAGGAAAGCAAAGCAAACTCTCTTATGAGGGGAGCTGGAGAAGACTCTCCAGAGGAGGGGACATTTAAGCTAGCTCTTGAGGGATGAATATGAGTTTGCAATACAAGATATTAGAGGAGGGACTTCCCTGGTGGTCCAGTGGTTAAGAATCCGCCTTGTAATGCAAGGGGCGAGAGTTTGATCCTTGATCAGGGAACATAAGATCCTACATGCCACAGAGCAATTAAGCCACAACTAGAGAGTCTGCATGCCACAACGAAAGATACTCAGTGAAGATCCTCAGTGAAGATCCTGTGCTGCAACTAAGACCCGACCCAGCCAAATTTAATTAATTAAAAGTAAGAATTAGGGGAGAGGTTTTGGGCAAAGGAAACAGCATTAGTAAAAGGCGTAACAGCACTAAGGATTCGTGAGTGTAGCTGGAGCATAGACTGTGGAGTAGGTGAAATAACTTGCTTACTCTCACCCCACCCCTTTCCCTCTCTCCCTCTCTCTGTTCCTCCCGCCAACCCAGCTTAGTCTTCCAGCTCCATTCATGGTGTAGATTGTTTTACCCCCCTCCTCCTTTTTTTAAGATTGACACAAAAGTTTTCAAAAATCTTAGAGTCTAAGAGAGAGGCCAGTCTGTAAACTTTTGCACATTATTACATTTTATTCTGTCTATTCATCCAGCAAACATTTATTGAATGCCTACTACATGCTAGGGCCTACGCAGACAAAGGTGAACCAGGAGGACCTCTGAAATACTGCCCACCCACTCCCCCACCCCCCGCCGCCGCTCCTGGCTAGCACAGTGGGAGGGGAGTGAGGTAGAAGTAGCCTCCTCCCCACCGCTACCCATCCCAGGTAGGATCCCGCCGGTCCTGCAGGTCCGGTGCGGCCAGGTGCCCTCAGGGTTGACGCTGTGAGGTAACTGGTCTGCAAGGCACCGGAGAAGCTGTTTTCCAGTGGAGTTTTCCCTGACTCCTGGTGAAAGTGATGAATGTGAGTCACTATCCAGAGGTGACTGTCATCCACGGGGTTGCTGGTACCCTCACCCAGAGGAAGGTCAAGGGCAAAGATTCCCACACAGAAAGGCAGAAACAAGCCCCTGGTGGTGAGTGCCAAGCCTGTAAATACAGACACACCACACAATTTGAAGTTGCTTAAAAGCCAGGAGGCACAAAGCAATCAGGGAGAAATCCTCTAATCCCCTGATGGAATGCCTTGGAATGTCCTCATGCTCTCCTTCCAAAGTGTACAAAATATACACTAATAAAATCAAATTGTTCTCTCCTTAATCAGCTCACAGAAAGCTCCAGGCAATACCTAATTTTCTGCAAAACTGTTTTTGTGGGGAACAATTAGTCTTCTGCTGGCTGAGTTTCACTTTAACGGGGGAGTCAGCAATCAGGAGAGAGTGTGGGAAGATTCCAGGGGCCCTCCTGCCAGGTTTTAATGCCATGTAAATACTCATCCTTGCTCCTGCTTGGAGCTGCCAAAACAGAAGGCAGGGCCTCAAGAAAGCTTGTTGGGTGGCGCATTCAAACAGAATCCACCAGGCAATTTCCTGGCTCCAGGACTTCAGGACTCAGGCTCTGGAGCCACACTAATTCACGATACAGCTTTTCACATTAGTTGTGTGACCTTGGGCAAGTGACCTCTCCTCTCTGTGCCTCATCTATAAAATAGCTATCTCACAGTGTAGTTACAACAGTTCCACAGACTGATGTAGAAATAGGATTGCCAGATAAAACACAGGATACCCTGTTACATTTGAGCTTCAAATAAACAACAATTAATTTTTTTAGTGTAAGTAGGTCTCAAATACTTACACTAAAGTATTCAGTGTAAAGGAGCTCTGAAGGTAAAGGCTGCTTTCAGTGCAGGAGACCAGGGTTCGATCTCTGGGTCAGGAAGATCCCCTGGAGAAGGGAATGGCAACCCACTCCAGTATTCTTGCCTGGAGAATCCCATAGACAAAGGAGATCTGCGGGCTACATTCCATGGGGTAGCAAAGAGTCAGACATGATTGAGTGACTAACACACATGTCCCAAATGTTGCATGAACATAACTGTTTCATTTGCCAAGTGTGGCAGCTCCAGATGGTAAGCCTGTAGAAGAGCACCCAGCAGCTAGTAAATGCTCAGTAAGTGTCAGATGTTATAGTCTGTTATTGGTACCGCTGGGGCTAGATTAATGACTTTGGAACTTGGTTTGGAGAAGATTGTTGTTCTTAGTTCTGCATCTACACAACCTTTTGGAGTTCAGTTGCACTTCTGGTCATTGAGCACGGAATATCTTCCGTGGGACACCCGGCCACAGAAGTCCACATAATCAAGGACTCCCAGGGAAGCTTACATCCAAGGCTTCCTTCACCTGGCTCCACTCCCTGCTCACCACCTATGTGTCACACAAAGTAGAGATGACTCTTACCTATAGGAGAAGCAAAGAAACAAACATGGATAGGAGGAAGTGACATTTAGTTAACTCAGATGACTATTATATCTACTACTGCGGGCAGGAATCCCTCAGAAGAAATGGAATAGCCATCATGGTCAACAAAAGAGTCCAAAATGCAGTACTTGGATGCAATCTCAAAAACAACAGAATGATCTCTGTTCGTCTCCAAGGCAAACCATTCAATATCAAAATTATCCAAATCTATGCCCCAACCAGTAATGCTGAAGAAGCTGAAGTTGAACGGTTTTATGAAGACCTACAAGATCTTTTAGAGCTAACACCCAAAAAAGATATCCTTTTCATTACAGGGGACTGGAATGCAAAAGTAAAGTCAAGAAACACTTGGAGTAACAGGAAAATTTGGCCTTGGAATGTGGAATGAAGCAGGCCAAAGACTAATAGAGTTTTGCCAAGAAAATGCACTGGTCATAGCAAACACCCTCTTCCAACAACACAAGAGAAGACTCTACACATGGACATCACCAGATGGTCAACACCGAAATCAGACTGATTATTGTCTTTGCAGCCAAAGATGGAGAAGCTCTATACAGTCAACAAAGACAAGACCGGGAGCTGACTGTGGCTCAGATCATGAACTCCTTATTGCCAAATTCA
>SJXQ01005515.1:112766-190141 GCA_006408695.1 Aepyceros melampus | reverse complement strand
GGTTCCAAATAGGAAAAGGAGTACGTCAAGGCTGTATATTGTCACCCTGCTTATTTAACTTCTATGCAGAGTACATCATGAGAAACGCTGGACTGGAAGAAACACAAGCTGGAATCAAGATTGCTGGGAGAAATATCAATAACCTCAGATATGCAGATGACACCACCCTTATGGCAGAAAGTGAAGAGGAGCTAAAAAGCCTCTTGTTGAAAGTGAAAGAGGAGAGTGAAAAAGTTGGCTTAAAGCTCAACATTCAGAAAACGAAGATCATGGCATCTGGCCCCATCACTTCATGGCAAATAGATGGGGAAACAGTGGAAACAGTGTCAGACTTTATTTTTTTGGGCTCCAAAATCACTGAAGATGGTGACTGCAGCCATGAAATTAAAATATGCTTACTCCTTGGAAGAAAAGTTATGACCAACCTAGATAGTATATTCAAAAGCAGAGACATTACTTTGCCAACTAAGGTCTGTCTGGTCAAGGCTATGGTTTTTCCTGTGGTCATGTATGGATGTGAGAGTTGGACTGTGAAGAAAGCTGAGGGCCGAAGAATTGATGCTTTTGAGCTGTGGTGTTGGAGAATACTCTTGAGAGTCCCTTGGACTGCAAGGAGATCCAACCAGTCCATTCTGAAGGAGATCAACCCTGGGATTTCTTCGGAAGGAATGATGCTGAAGCTGAAGTTCCAGTACTTTGGCCACCTCATGCGAAGAGTTGACTCATTGGAAAAGACCCTGATGCTGGTAGGGATTTGGGGCAGGAGGAGAAGGGGACAACCGAGGATGAGATGGCTGGATGGCATCACTGACTCGATGGACATGAGTCAGAGTGAACTCCGGGAGTTGGTGATGGACAGGGAGACCTGGCGTGCTGTGATTCATGGGGTCGCAAAGAGTCGGACACGACTGAGCGACTGAATGGAGCGGAACGGAACTGCCAGCAGGGCCCTGCCCCAGGCACTTCCTGTGTGTTTTCTCATAATCTTTCCAGCAGCTCTGAGGATGAACCTCAGGACGCCCACGAACAACATGGGGTAAGAATGTCTCCTGATCTCACAGAGTCGTGCAGGGGAGATGAGAAGACGAAAGCTAAAGCCCTGAGTGTGAAATAGGGGATTAATATGTTTCTTTTCTTTCCCCTTTTTTCACATTTCAATTCCCACTTAACCAACAATAAAAACCAGACTGTCCAGGGTTGGACAACCCTGGGGAAGAGACAAATACCAGGCCTGCTGGCCTTCCTGCCACACACACTGGCTGTACAAGTTGTCTCCAGGTCTTGGGTCTCACCTTCCCTGATTTCTGGTACCCTGCAGGCCTCTGATGTGTCTTTCTTATTCTTCCAAACTGTACCCTACCCAGTAAGCCCCTTCCTCCAGGAAGGCTTTCAGGCTGAATACACAGCTGGAGGAAAGATAGCAGGGGCAAGCTTCTCACCTTCCAGGGCCCAGCCTCCCCAGGGATCCGTTCCGCTTCCCTGGAGTCAGCCGAGCACTGCGGGAGCTGGGCCATCTCCCAGCAAGCTCGCCCTTTAATAAGCCAGCAGGTCACATTTTGTTCTCTTTAAATAAGCCTTATAGAAACATTTAAATGTTTATTTCGCTCATAAATTCCCAAGAATGCACCACAGTTTCCTAACTGCCTGGGCGCAGGGATAAATATAGGCCAGTGTCACAGACGGGAATATTAGCTTCCTTTCCCCCATGTCACGTGGCGAGCCCTGGCTCGGAAGCTCTGAGCAGCAGAGCAGCCCCAGCCCAGGCAGGAGTGGGGAGTTCAGCTCCTGCACTGGGACCCTGGCAGCCGGTCTGGGAGAGGACTGTGCAGGCAGGCAGGGTGGGGTGGTGAAGCTGGGAGGTCTAACTGCTTGGTGACCTCGGGCAAGTCACTTAGCTTCCCTGGGCTTCCTGTTCTCAAACATTGCTGCTGCTGCTAAGTCGCATCAGTTGTGTCCGACTCTGTGCGACCCCATAGACGGCAGCCCACTAGGCTCCTCTGTCCCTGGGATTCTCCAGGCAAGAATATTGGAGTGGGTTGCCATTTGTAGCAAATAATCCCCATTTTCCAGGTGGTTTTGAGGGTGACAATGACAGTGAGGATAGTGACAGAGGGCGGGCACTGCTGTAGCTGTATCCCC
Organism: Aepyceros melampus; assembly: GCA_006408695.1. Taxonomy (NCBI): domain Eukaryota; kingdom Metazoa; phylum Chordata; class Mammalia; order Artiodactyla; family Bovidae; genus Aepyceros; species Aepyceros melampus. Next base: position 188,002 of record SJXQ01005515.1, on the reverse strand, counting down.
AGGTCCCTCTCTCACAGCCCGAAGGGCAAACAAGGACTGTCTCTGGAGAGGACGGCCCTGGCCGCAAAGAGGCTTAGCACTCTTATGGCAGGATAAAAGGATTCTCTGGGGACTTCCGAGAAAATGATTATTCCAGCAATGAGTCCTAAGAGCATGGGAGAGAGCAGAAGTGCCTCTGCTGAGCTTGGCTGGACCTGGGGCTCCTCCCTGCCAAGCGTGGAGGATCAGATTCTGGCTCCCGGAAGGTTCCCCGTTGCCCGCTGTGTGGATTTCCCCATCACTCACGGCCTGCCCTGCCTCTGTAGATCCTCTTTCCGGCCATTGTCCGGTCTACTCCTAGCAGTCTGGGGTTGTTGCTTAGTTGCTACGTATTGTCCAACTCTTTGCGACCCCACGGACTGTAGCCTGCCAGGCTTCTCTGTCCATGGGATTTCCCAGGCAAGCATTCAGGAGTGGGTTGCCATTTCCTTCTCCAGGGATCTTCCCAAACCAAGGATTGGGAACTCCTGCATGGGCAGGCGAGTTCTTTATGGCTGAGCCACCAGGGAAGCCTCAGTCAGGGGTCACCCACCCCCAGACTATCCTATCGCTGTTTTTACTCTCATGCCATCAGCCTTTGAAGTGTGAAAGTGCATAGAGTGTCTGTTAGCCTTCCTCTGTAGGGGAGGAGGGTATCACCCCACCAGTTGGCCATTCATCCATGATTATCTTCTAGCCTCTCCTCATCCTTCCTGTCCATCTCCTCCTCCTTAGGTCCAGGCATTTAATCATCCATACAGCCAATTATGCACCCAGCCTACCACACAACCATACATCCCTAAGCTCTTACATATGCAAGAGCCTGTGCCGAGAGTTGGAGATACTCACATCACCCCTGACCCTAAAGGAATGCAACCTGACAGGGTACTCAGAAATAAGAAAAAGACAAGCTACTCCATTTGCTTATAATAAGACCAATAATTGTAATATACATTCCTGACCATCTGTAATAATCAACATTTCTAAACCGCTTTCAGCTTTGTCCTGGACAGTTGCACAGCTATAACCTCACAGCTCTTACTCTCTGACCCAAACCATTAGAAGCCATCCTGGTAGAACAGTTCTCTTGCCTCTGTCTGAGCTTCTCTTCCATAGAGGATGGGGCATCAAGCACCTACCTTGCATGCCTGGGGTTTCTGGTGTCCAAGACACTGGATTTACTGCTGGGTGGCACCAGGGAAGGAGGCAAAGGTGGTGGGAACACCTCAGCAGAAATCAGTTTGAATCTCCACTCAGCCACGACACACCATGTGGCCTTTGACAATTATGCAACCTCTTCTACAAAATACAGATAACAGTAATGTTTACTTTGGGAGTTCCCAATAGATATCTCCAATATCTTATGCATCAGACTCTAATGCTTTACTGACAGTTTATTTGAAGATACTTCACTGAAGATGTGAACAGAGCCTGTTTCTGCAAAGGGCAGGATGAGATAAGGATGAATTCAAAATCTTCAAGTGGAGTATTCAAGGTACTCCTCAATTTCTGGTGGTTAGAGTGTACTTCCTTGCCTCAGTTTTCTCATCTGTAAAATGGATAATAATCATACTGATCCCCTAGAATTGTTGGTGTAAAATGCTTAGAGCACTGTCGGTCACATAGGAAGCACAGTAAGACGGTTCTCATAGGGTTAGTTGGGAGGGTTGGGGGGGGTGGTCTCCCCACTCTGCACAGTCATTACCAGTTTCCAAGGATTTAACACACATTATCTATTTTGTCTTCATCTCTTCCTGACAGAGGATTGATTCTTTTGAGTCCTGAACCCTTTTCCCACCATGGTAGAGCACGCATTTCTCCAGGGGCCTCCACTGGGGTATAGATGGAACACTAGCCCACTGACAGTGAACACAGGGCCTCAACAGCCAAGGGGAGGCGAAGTGGAGAGTGAAGTTGGCAATCCACCCTACACAGTCACAGGTGTTAAGGTCTAGATATTTCTGGGGATGGCATAGAACAAAGATCCTCTAGTTCCTGATCAGAGAAGGTCATGAGAGCGAATCAGATCAGAGAGACTTGTCATTCAACTGTAAATCCACAAGGAAGTGAACTCCCTGAGAGTGGGGCCTTGGTTGGTTAGAGGTCAATAAATGCTTGGTGAATGAATTCAATAAACATTTATTGAGTAAATTAAACTCAGTTCTGTATTTGCTGAGCCAGTGAACTGCCATCCACTTCCTGTGTGCTCAAACTCCACTGCATTGCAATGGGGTGTTTTCTGGACTAGAAAGAAGAAAAACCATCATTCTAGGCCTGTTTCTCAGCTACCAGCCATGAGGCAGCGAAATCCAGCCTTGTTACTTCTTCATTATGCGACGTTGGACAGCTGGCTTAACCTCTCCAAGACTTACTTTCCTAGCCTATAAAAAGCGTAGAGGCATTGCTAACTTACAGGGCATTATAAAGGTCATCTGGGATCGCGAGTACACAGAGCTTAGCCTAGAACACAGTAGGAGCCTCACATGTTGGTTTCTCTCCTTGCGTCCAGCTATAATACCTATATGCTCTGAGCTTTCCAGTTTCCTGGGGATGATGATCTCTGTCCCCACAGTGGCATTAGAGGACCAACAGCAGTGATACCTGTGAAAACTTTTTAATAGACCATTTTGTGCTGTGCGAGGGACTGAGAAGTTTGTTGAATGCTGAGTAAAGCTGAGTGCTTTGCTTAGCACTGGCTATATGTTATTCTGGTAAAGTCAGGTTGCCTAGGTTTGAGTTTAGGCTCTTACCATCTAACCCCTTAGCTGTGTTGCTAGCGCACCTTACTTTCTTTTCTGTGCTTAAATTCTTCATCTATAAATGGGAAGAGCAATAACACCAACCTCACAGAGTTAGTGTGAAAACTAAATGAGATAATAGAGACAGAAACCTAGCATCGTGCCTGGAATTGCCTTAAAAGTTAGCTGGTGTGAGCGGCTATTACTGGAACACTCAGCTTATAGATAAGGAAGCTGAGGCATGACGAATAACCCACCCAGGGTCACACTCAGGGATGAAGCACAGGCCCCCGTCACTCTGCCACGTGGCTAATGTTTCACGTTCCTATGAAAGAGAAGCATTTCCTGTGCCTTCCGGAACTCCCTGGCTGCTTGGGGAACCCTGCTTGGAATTCTTCTCTTCTAACAGGACAGCCATGTGGGATGATGGTAGCCAGTCTGGATGTGTCTCTTACTACACTAAGCAGGGAGAGAGTTCCAGGCTTGTTATGGTGGCAGCCACCATGCTACCCAGTTCTGGGCCAAAAGATGGGGAGACCCTGCAGCTTCATGGTCAGAGGTCCTAGGAGCTCCACAAACAGATCCTTTCCTGTTAGGGCTGGATGCAGAAGGCTGCTTTTCCAAAAAACACTCCAACTTCATTTTCAGTTAAGTAATAATTGGGGTAGGGGTCAGGGTGGGAGCAAGGATGCTGCTGGTTAGTTGAGTGCTTCAGTGATCATGTCAACCAGATGCTGCTGTATGTGAGGGCTGAACATCAATTTTTGTCTAGAGGATCAGAAAGGGCAGTACAGTAAGTGCCCTACATACGAACCTTCAAGTTGTGAAGTTTCAAAGATGGGAACGTGTCTGCATGTAAAATCACGTTATTTCACGCATCTAGTGTACTTTGTCTCGCACACACATCCTCTACAAGCAGTTGTGCTTTTGTGTACTTTACTGCACAGTACTGTATAGAGTGCGGGAGTACAGTTATCTTTATTTCAAGCCCAGGATGTCCAAACGTATAACAGCTCACAATGTTCTGTGCTTTTTTATGTATTACTTGTGTGAAAGTTTATAAACCTATTACAGTACAGTAGTCTACAGCTGATTGTGGTAGCTGGGTACCTAGGCTAACTTTGTTGGACCTATGAACAAATTAGACTTACAAATGCATTCTCGGAACAGAACTCCTTCGTATGTAGGGGACTTATTGGATCAAGTAGATGCTCAGGGAGGCCTGGAGTGAGAGGAACACGTGTGTGTGGCCTGAAGCAGGAACAGCACGGTGGCCTGGGTTTCTAGGGCTCAAGACACACCCAAGCATGCTATTTTATCGGGACCACAGCTGTGGCATTTCAGGTTTGTAGAGTGGTAAGTTCTACAAGGCCCAGGTTGGCTGCCTCTGACAAGTGGTTTTGGGAGCAGAGGATAGCATTCCCTTGGTCCTAGCACCTCTCACAGAGGCCCCAGTGCCAAAGCGGAGAGAGCTCAGTGCAGGGCATAGACCAAGAATGTGGGCTCTGGGGCCAGGCTGCCTGGGTGCAAATCCTGGGCCTTTCACTTACAAGCTGTGTGACCCTGAAGCAAGGCACTTAACTACTCTGTGCTTCAGTTTGCTCAGCTATGAGATGGAACTGATGATGCCTATCTCATAACGGGGCTTGAAAGTTAACTGAGTTAATAGAGTAGTAACCCCAACAAGGTCCATGTGGTCAAAGCTATGGTTTTTCCAGTAGTCATGTCCGGATGTGAAAGTTGGACCATGAAGAAGGCTGAGTGCCGAGGAATTAGTGCTTTTGAACTGTGGTGCTGGAGAAACTCTTGAGAGTCCCTTGGACAGCAAGGAGATCAAACCAGTCAACCCTAAAGGAAATCAACCCTGAATATTCCTTGGAAAGACTGATGCTAAAGTTGAAGCTCCAGTACTTTGGTCACCTGATACAAAGAGTGGACTCATTGGAAAAGACCCTAATGCTGGGAAAGACGGAAGGCAAAAGAGAAGAGGGTGGCAGAGGATAAGATGGTTGGATAGCACCACCGGCTCAGTGGACATAAATCTGAGCAAACTCCAGGAGATAATGAAGGACAGAGAAGTTGGTGTGCTGCAGTCCATGGAGTTGCAAAGAGTCAGACACACTTAGCGGCCGAACAACCACGAAAAGTATGGTACCTGGTAGCACAAGGTTAGCTGTTATTAGTGGCTTTATGGATAATGGAGAAGCGGGGTAAGGGAGTGGTTAGAGAGTGGTGGTCAGAGTGATCCTGGAGGAGATGATGTGAAAGATGCGAGGTCAGCTTATGAGCTCACACTGACCTGCCCTGGGGCCTTCCAAACCCCTGGACAGGGAGAAGGGTGAGATCCAGTGAGAACTGGCCTCTTACAGTTAAGATGAATGTCTCCACACTTTGAGGTCTGTAAGGTCCCTCTGAGGAGGTCATGCAGCTCCAGTGAGTGGAGTTGCTAATACGGCTGCCGGTCACAGGCCTGGAAAGGGCTGATGTCCTGGTCACACTGCCTCTAGGGCCTGGGGCCAGGTCTGGTGCCCCACAGTGAGGCAGAGACAGGCTGGTATGTGTGGGGAGGGGTTGGAGGAGGCTCTGAAACGTGCCATGGCATCAAAGCCTGGAGAACGGGAGGCAGAGAGGCTCTAGGAAGATGCAGAAACCTCCTTCATGCGTCTGTGGGTCTTCACCCACAACAGGCCGCTGTGATGACAGAACTGAGGGAGTCGGAAGAGGCAGGCTCCAGCCTGACCAAGAAGCAGAGCTGCCAACCACGCACGAGTCCACACCCAGAGGCTTTGGTCCAGTGGGTGGAGGTTGGCAGAGGAATCCAGGGGTAACAAGCTCCCAGGTGACTTAGACCAGGCAGGATCTTGCCTGCCTTTAGAGGAAGGGGCTTAGATGTGACCTGAGATCCCTTCCAGCTCTGTCAGTCTGGGATCCCATAAGGTCACGGGGCTTGTATCCTCATAGATTCTGTTCCTGCCAGAGCCTCTTGGCGACCAGCTCATCCCTTTCGGCCCTTCCCTGTTCCAAGGCCAACCCGGGAAACACTGCTCAGGACACAGCCTCACCAGAGGGCATCGTCAGGAGGCTTTAGTTCTTTGTGCATTCGATTATAGCTTCTGCTTGGGATCTTAAACAGTATATCTCTTTATCTGTCCAAGTCTGTGCGTGTCTGAAAGTGTGTTTAGGTCTGGCATGTGTATGAGTGTTCCTGTGCTTATGAGTGTGTTTGTGTGTGTGTGTGTGTGCGTGAGCAGAAAGAAAAACAGGATCTTTTGTGTTTTTGTGTGAGATGGCCTCAGCTAGTGCTTATGTCAGCAATGGCAAGTGGGGGCTGGGGCCTGAGGAACCAGAAGTAGGGCCAGACCCCGGGGAGCTGTAAACTCAGAAGGATGGTCTGTTTTTTGCCTGTTTCACAGAGTGGAATTCACACGGCACCAGGAGTTCCAGCCCAGTCTTCCTGGCCAACCTTGCTTCCCCAGCCTCTGCTGCTCTGAGCGACTCAGGCTCCAGCCCCCAAGGCTCCAGTCTAACTCTCAAGACCTGACTGTCTCCTGAGGCTGAGGCTGCCGGAGGAGCCCCATGTGGGTTGTCTGATGGGCACTGCAGAGGAAGATGCTCTCTACTTAGGATGCCTGTGGGCTTCTGGAGGACTCAGGGAGGCCCAGGGCCTGTCCGTCAGGGCAGAGAATAAAAGGATACTGAATCTGATGTGGCCTTCAGCCTGGGTCCAACCTGTCCCAGCTCCACAGTCCCTCAGGCCAAAGCAGGCCCTCAAGGGCTGGGCCGAACAGACAGGGTCCAAGAGGCAGCCACTAACACTCACCCTGGGGAAGAGATGAGGAACCAGAGGTATGGAAAAGTTAACAGACTCAACACCAGGTCTGTTGACCAGCATATGGAAGAGCTGTGACTTCAGCCCAGATTGGCCTCACTCCAGAGTCCATGTTCTGAAATCCTGCGCTAATGGGCCTCTCACAGGATCTGGGCCTCCTGGCTCCAGCTCACCCGGGTTCCTCATGGGTCCTTCTCCTGATAGACTCTGGCACTGCAGAGGCTACTGAGGGCCACAAACAGTCTCTTTGTTTTCTCATCTCCCCATGAGCACATGGAGGACCTTCAGAGACCCGAGGGCCCAGTGTGTTTGTTATAGAAGTCTGGTTTGGGAAAGTGAGTTTGTCGGGGCTGGAATCTGGAGTTTCTGCTGCTCAGCTGGGGCTCTCTGACCCTCAGCTGTGTGGCGAGCTCCTGGCACCCTATCCCTGCTTAGTTATCCCTAGAAATTCACCCTCACCTCTGACCCAGTGAAGTTACACCTATGTGTGGTTTGAAGCCATGATGGGGAGAAAGGCCAGCAGGCTTTTGTACTATCTGGTCTTGCGTCTTGGTGGAGGTTTGAAGTGTCTTTTAATTAGAGAGGTTTGAAACCAAGAGGAACTGAACTCAATGTGAAAAAGATCTCTTCTCTGAGGATGGAGCTGTGTCTCTGCCCATCTTTTGTTAATTTATTTTTTTAGGAACACTTGAATACTTGGGGATCAGGGCATGGCAGCCATTCAGGGCAGTTGCCCAGGATTCAGGAGCTAGATTTTGCATCAGAACCTGTCTTAAGGGCACTATCATTGTGAGTAAAGTGGATAGGGTCAGGGATGAACACAGCAAGAAGCGATCCAGGACTGAGGGGTGGAGACGCTAAGGGGATAGAACCTGGGAAAGGGAATGACCTGAGGATTGGGGGCAGTGGCATTGGAATCCAGATGTGTTTTAGTCTAGCTTCCTACGTGGCTCAGTGGTAAAGAATCTGCCTGCCAGTGAAGGACATGCAGGCAATAAGGGTTCGATCCCTGGGTCAGGAAGAGCCCCTGGAGGAAGAAACGGCAACCTGCTCCAGTATTCTTGCCTGGAAAATTCCACGGACAGAGGAGCCTGGTAGGCCACAGTCCAGGGTCACGAAAGAGTCGGACATGACTGAACACACACACACAAGTGTTTTATTCTGTGTTGTACTTCCCTTTTTTAAACTCCAGGATTTCAGTAGATAAGCAAATTTTTTTTGGGTAAACCTTACAGTCACTGTCGGTAACACTTTGGGGGAATTGTCCACACGTGATCAGGAGCAGCAGCAGGAAAGGGGCAACAGCAGAGCAAAGTTGGGGAAGGCTAGACGTCACCTGCAGAGGAGCGGAGGAACAATTTGGAGCCACTGAAAGGAACCGGACAGCAGCACCCACCATAGCCCAGGACACTCCTGGGAGTGGGGCTCAGTAAAGCCCTGAGCTGGTGCCTACGGCCACGGGCATGGGGGCTTGGCTCACTGGCATTTAGAAATTCAAGGGCTCTCCAAGTTCTACAGCATCTCAGTCCCATGAGCTTGGGATGTGGGGATACAAGAGGCTGTTCTTTTCCAATTGTCTGTTCTTTTTATTATCTTAGTTCCCACAGTTACGATGTGAAAAGAAAACAAGTGTCATTATAACATGAAACTCTTCACTAAGAATCTGCCCACTTTTCAAATGTATCAAATTAATGCCAGCTCATATAACCTTCTCTCACTTCATGAGTGTCTCTGTCTCAGTCTCAGCGACATTTGGAGAACTGTCAGATACAACAGGATGTATAAGTTCAGTGCAAACCGACTGCAAAGTTCATCAAGTTCAAAACACCACGTCGGAGAACTTCACATACAAGGTCTTAGATCAGTGAGGAGCTCATGGAGTTGGACCAGTTAACAGATGAATTCAAAATTATGAGGATGATGGAAAGATAGGTTCTTCATGAAGGAATATCAAGGGATTGAAAGAGGTCCTTAGGAAAATGAATGAAGCCCTTAAATATCAAACAAGCAGAATCTCTTAATGAAGGTGCTATAAAGGAAAATGTAAAGGTTGTGACATCATATGAACAGATCGCTTCACTGGCATAAAAAATATGTAATACAAAAATCAACATACTTGATTAATTCTCTGTTCATTCTAAAAATTAACATATAAGCTAATTTTGCAATATGTACGGTTAAAAATTTATCTTCACAATATCATTTGTACAGTTAAACCTCAATGAAACCTTTCAATTTACTTTCATCATTGCCTTTTTTATAATAAAATCTTACTGAAACTCTTTTCCACTATTTACTAAGAAACTTTGATCTTCATTTTAAGAAGATTCAGTTTAAGGACCTTATGCTGGTGCCCACAGCCCTGACAGGACAAGGCCCTCCTTGCTGGTGGTTCTCCTCCAAGTATCTCCCCATCCTAGGAGGGCAGTGTGACTTCCCATGAGACCTCAGTCAGACACAGCCCGGGAGGTTCCACTTTCAGGGTATGGGTGGCCAAATCAAATGACCTTTGGATATATGTTCCTTGGTGTGGAAGCCACATGCCTTCCCCGGGCCCACTGCCGCCTGCAAAGGCTGGTGGCATACCCTATGGCCTCAGCCCAGGGCGCTTGGCGTGGCCCCGGCCGGGCAAGCTGCAGGAAGGGAGGCACTTACTTGGCCGGCGGGGCTCTGGGCTGCTTGTGGCTCTCCGGGGGGCTCCTCGTCCTCGGGAATGTGGGGCATGGCAGCCTCCTGGCGGGAGTGACTGCGTGTGCCCGGAACCTCCGCTGCGTCAGCCCCAAAGATGCTCCAAGAGGCCTGGGCTCCACAGGCTGAGGAGACGCCAAAAGGACAAGTCAAATCCAGTCCCATCCCTGACCCACGCCGGGTCCCGTTTCCAGGAGCCACAAACCGCAGAGAGAGCCTGCTTGAGTTTACAGCAACAAGGGCTAAAATAGGCGAGCAGAGGGCATTTGGAATTGCATTTCCTCCTGCTCTTTAGCTCTGTTTACAAAGTCAGAGGCGACCTTAGAGATTTTGCATCTAATTTAGGCTGTACAGGAAACAGCCATCCCAGAAGGGTGCTTCGAACTCCTTGAAGCCATAACCGATGGAAGATTCTCCAATGGGAGCCAGACTTGTGTTTGTCCGCCATTTATTGAGCAGCTACTGGGTGTTAGGCATTATCTAGGAACATTACAAACATCACCTAATTTAATCCTCACGCTGTAGGCATTACTATTTGCATTTTATAGATAAGAGAACTATTTGGAGAGTGGAAGCCACTTGCCCAAATCATACAAAGACCAAGCATTTGAATCAAGATCTTCCTGATTTGGAGGCCACTTTACCTTACAACCTTGCTTGGTCAGATGCGGGGGAGGAAGGGATGGTGTCTCCTGAGTTCCTGCCCCATGCCTCACCTCATGCCCTTCAGCAGCAACTCTGACCCTCAGATGAGGAACAGCCCTCACTGGACCTGCCAGGACTCTGCTGAAGTCATGGTTCTGGAGGCTCAGCCAGGGTGGAGCTCGTGTGCCTTGTGCAATGCACACTCCAGCAACCTTGGGTTGCTGCCCCAAAGCCACACTTAACCCTCCCCTTTTCTTTCAGCTCTCTGAAAAAAATAAATGAATAAATAAATAAAAGAAATTTAAAAAATAAAGAAAGCTGAGTGCCGAAGAATTGATGCTTTTGAACTGTGGTGTTGGAGAAGTCCCTTGGACTGCAAGGAGATCAAACCAGTCAATCGTAAAGGAAATCAGTCCTGAATATTCATTGGAAGGACTGATGCTGAAGCTGAAACTCCTATACTTTGGCCACCTGATGTGAAGAACTGACTCGTTGGAAAAGACCCTGATGCTGGGAAAGACTGAAGGTGGGAGGAGAAGGGGACGACAGAGGATGAGATGGTTGGACAGCATCTCTGACTCGATGGACATGAGTTTGAGCAAGTTCCAGGAGTTGGTGATGGACAGGGAAGCCTGGCGTGCTGCAGTCCATGGGGGTCACAAAGAACTGGACCCGACTGAGGGACTGAACTGAAATGAACCCTCTCCCATGGAGTAGCAGCCTTGAGACCTGGTTGGGGTTGACGCCAGTCAGCATAATCTCATCCATCTCACCAGAGACTGGCTCAGGGCTAGCCAATAGATCCAGACTAAGTCAAGAAGCACGCGGCAGTGATCTGGGGCCCAGATCCTCTCTTGCTCTGGGTGGTGGAGTGTGCAGGTCTGGTGCTATGGATGTATTCTGCCTCCATGAGGAAGGCCAGACTGAGGAGAAAACTGGACACTAGAGGAGAGCAGAGCCAGGAGATCTGCAGAGAAACGGAGCTGGAGCCCTGGTCAAAGTTCCTGCAGCCGGAACTATTTCTTAATTATCCAGTTACACAAAGAATTAGTCTCAGAGTGTTTAAATCAGTTTGAGTTGGGGTTACTTTTAACTACTGTTACTTGTTAGTACTAACTGCATGTTCACATTTCCTGGCTGTTAAGAGGTGTAAGCCCAAGATCTGGCAATAAACCGGAGGCCATGGGTCTGGCTCCTCTGATTCCTCCTAGAAAAGGGCACCAGTCATGTCAGGTCTCCATCTGGAGAGGCAGGACAGCAAGGTAGAAGGAACACAGGCTGGAAACCAGATATCTAGATTTGAGGCTCCACTCTGCCCCTCACTGGCTGCTTAGCCTGGAAGCCTGGCTTCACCTCTGAGCCTTGGTTTCCTCATCAGGGAACAGGGATAAGAATGCCTCCCATGCAAAGTAGTCCCAAGATGAAAAGCCAGCTCACTCAGCATGGAGTTCACAGAGGCCACCTGCCTGCTGGTCTGCAGTCCAGAAGCTTGGCTTGAGCCCAGGGACCTCTGCCTGACCTCTTCTCATCCCTAAACCCCTTAGGTCCCCTGCCCTGGAGGGTGAGGAACGCCTCCATGGACCTGAAGCACCAACAACCAGTCTGATTATACAACTTCGGGGGTTCCTTGAAGCAGCTGCTCTGGGGGACAGCAGATGAAAACCACCAGAGGCAGATGTCATCCTTAGATCCTGGCCAAGACCACAGCCAGGAGCTGCTGGGACACACAGGGGAAATGGAAGACACGGTCATTTACTGAGTACCTACTATGTGCCAGGCCCTATGCAAGCTGCTGTCTGCTGGAGACTACTGGAGAAGGAGCCAGAAGGCCCTGCCACCGTCCACAACACCAGGAGTTCTTCTTGTCCCACCTGTCCCAAGAAAGGGCTCAGGAAGGTGCTAGAGTCACTGAGCTATGGGGTGGCTCAGATGTGGCATCAGCCACAGCTCTTACTGACGCCCCCCAACACACACCTCTAAACCAAGCTTCCTGAGGCAGGCAAGGTGATCACAGATACTCAGATCACAATACCACAGGTTATCGATTGATCACAGATACCCAGCAATCCATTTGACTTGCATTTTAAGAACTGGAGAACTTTATCTCTGGGAGTTTTAGTCCTTGTGACCACCCTCTTGACATTTGTCCTTCTCTACAGTGCACAGGGAACCCCATTCAACTCTGAAACAGTTGGGGTGACCCCTGCTGGTTGGCTCAAGAAATCTCAGGTAGAGGACCTGTGAGCTGACCTCCTTCACCACCAACACTCACATCTACTCTACCATGAAGATGAAGAAGGTGTGGTCTTGGCCCCAAAGGAGCATGGAGTCCAGTGGGGGCAGGGGAGAGACAGCCAGGAAACAAGAAAAGAGGGTAAACACTTTGAAAGTGAGATGCTTTCCCAGAAAAGGGTCCCTAACTCGGGAAATTGGGATGCGTGGAATACCGTTTTAAGGAAGATTTCCCATTAGAAATGGTGTTTAGACTGAGCCATAGATACTGAAATGCTGGTGGAATTTCTCTGAACAGAATAGCTGGAGGGGGTCAGACAGGAAGGTGGGTCATGGCCAAGAGGACAGATTTAACCTGACTTTTGGGAACAAAAGCTATGGGACCAGGGTATGCTGTGCCTCCCAGCCCAAATGGTTTCTGTATAAATAAGTTGAGCAATAGCTTTGCCCAAAGGTGAACTCTCTGATGAATTTCCATCACCCCGACTTGGGTGTCAGCACCAGGGACAACAGCGCTGTGGGGTGCTTAGTCGCTCAGTCATGTCCGACTCTTTGCAACCCCATGAACTGCAGCCCGCCAGGCTCCTCTGTCCTTGGGGACTCCCCAGGCAAGAATACTGGAGTGTGTTTGCATGCCCGCCTCAGGGGATCTTCCCAACCCAGGGATTGAACCCTGGTCTCCCACGTTGCAGGTGGATTCTTTACCATCTGAGGCCGCAGGGAAGCTCAGGGACAGCGGTGGTGCTGGGTAAAGTATAGGGTAGCAGGGTTTGAGGGCAGCAGAAAAATATCCACACACCCCAGTTCTACCCGCAAAGTAGACTGCATGTCCCAAGCAAACCTTTTAAATGATATGCCATGGTGTGCAGGTCTCCAGGCTGTCTTAACAGTATAGTTTCCAAAACAGAGGGGCAGTAAACAGTTCCACTTTTCTTTCGTCTTAATCTACACGAAGTGTGTTGTGCTCTGCATGCTAGGAGAGATTCAGACAATGCTGGGCATATTCAAAAAAAGGGAAGCAGGACAAGAATTTGTGTTTAAAGAATTAAAGGGACTTCTCTGGCGGTTCAGTGATTCAGACTTCACCTTCCATGCAAAGGGTCGCATGTCTGATCCTTGGTTGGGGAGTTAAGACCCCACAAGCCTAGTGGCCAGAAAAACCAAAACATAAAGCAGAAGCAATGTTTTAACAAATTCAATAAAGACTTTAAAAGTGGTCCACATAAAAAAAGTCATTAAAAAAAGAACTAATGACCTTGGCCTGGAAAAGAGCTGGTACAGGAAGAAATAAAATCTATCTGCAGATGTCTGAAAGCCATTCATGTAGTTCTATTGCCTCAGAAGGGCAGATGGCCAGTGACAGAAAGGTGGGATCAAGGCGAGGAAAAGCTTTCTAGTAGTTGGAACCATCAGAACATGAAATGGGCTGCTCTTTACACTAGTGAGCTCCCCATTCCTGGGAGAGTCTCATCAAAGGCTGGGGCAAGGGTCATAGGAATTCTAACCTACTTCAGGGGCTTTCTCCAACCCTAGGAGTCCCTGAAATCCTGAACTCCTCCTAATCACAGCAAACCACAGACTTGAGAGACCCATCCCATAGGATTCTAGGGCCACAGTATTCCAAAGTTGCATCAGAAATATCTCCACTTCCTTTCCTTTCCCTCCCGCTCCTTAAGAAAGACCTTCAGTCAGTCCCTGGGTCAGAAAGCAAAGTAAAACAGAAACAAATTGAGACAAGCACCAAGAGGTGTCAGCTGCTACAGGATAAAGCAGAGTGGAGGCCGGCTGAGGTTCCACACTTGACAGGATGGATCCCCGAGTTCTCCAGGGGGAGCCCCAGCAGCCCTGCCCACCCAGGCCGTTCCCACGCTGCTCCTGCCCCGTGCTTTCTCTCCCATCCATTATTATAAACTTGCTGCTTAAAATAGCAAGGTGAAAGCAGAGTCCCTCCCTCAGGGTGACATCTGGGTTCCGCTGGAGCTCGTGGGCACGTGGACCTCGCATCCATCACAGCAAGTTCAGAATATAATCTCCAGGAAGTGGTGATCTAGAGCACCAACCCAAAGAAGGAAAAAATATTCAGTAATGGTTGGTCTCTGAGCAGCTCCGTCTTTAACTCGTTTTCAGGACCTTTCTTGCTGCCTCTCCAACCTGGTCAGTAAAGAGTTAGGTGGATCATTGCCAAAAACCATCAGCTCCTTTGATTCTTTCAGGCCCCAGATGTTGCTTAACTATGTAGCTTGGCCCATTTTACAGGAAGGAAAACTGAGGTGCAGGGAAGTGAAGCAACTTGACTGGTCTGGCTACCTGTGTACTTGGTACAAATTATCTAAGTCTCTGCAGGAATAACTATACAATTGTTGCATAACCGAAAAAACCAAAATTCTCTAAACTCAGTTGTCTGCTGAGTACTGGACGTTATGTTAGGTGTATTTCAGATGCTATCTTGTTTATTATTCCCATCTTATGTATTAAGGAACTAAGGATCAGAGAGGTGCAGCAACTTGCTCAAGATCACACAGATAATAAGTGGCAGGCGAAGGATTATAACCCAGGCAAGTTTGAGTTGGAGGCTCCTCATCAGTTCCCTCTTCTACTTGGTCTCCTCCATCAGGAGTTCTGCTAGAGTGTAGCTGCCAACGCAGCACAGGCACACTGCCCTGCAAGGGAGAGGTGGGGAGTGCATTCCCAGCAGGGATAAGATAAGATAGCAGAAGCAACAGGTTGTCAGGCCAGGGGTCTTATGAGGCCGAAAGACTGTTAGAGGTTCTATGACCCCCACTGTGTAGGGCGGCCCTTTCACCCATCCATCCATCTGTAGGTCCATGCGTTCACCCACTCGTATTCTTAATCTTCTACTTACACAACTGTCCATTAGTTTGTTCATCCAGTCTTTTACCCTAGGAGGCCCACATTTGTTAGGTGAGCAGCACAGACTCTGCCCCTGAGAATGGTCACTGCAGGACCCTGCAGGCTGTGGGGAGAGGGCAGGAGGGGGCTTCTCTGACAAAGTGGCCATAAGGCACAGTCCTGCCACCCACAACTGGCAGAAGACCTCCATCCTGCACACCTCAGCCATGGGAGGAGCGTGGCTTCCTATGGGGCTGCCTATGTGCCAGCAGGCATGGGGGCCACGGTCAGGAGGCATGATTTCACAAGGGCCTTTACAACCTCTTTGCTGTTCTCAGCAGCCCTTGAAGTTGGTAATGTATATACTATTATTATTAACATCATGATCGGTCCCATTTTGCAGATAAGTAAACAGAGGCTCAAAGACTAGCCAAAGTCACGTCCCCCATGAGCGGCAGTGCTGGAAGTCAACCACAGGTCTGTCTGACTCCCCAGCTCCCTGCAGGGTCACGTCCGCTGGATTACAGGTTCTTGGTAAGCATGACTTCTTAACAACGGCCCCTGGGCTGCCTCTCCCTGAGCCTTGTGACCAGTCCTGAAGAGACCAAACCCCTCTCTGAGACCACAGTATCCCAGGAGCACAGCCTGCAAAGTGAATGGCTCTCACATTCCCTCTGTTAATCTCTAGGTGTAGGAAGAGCCAGAGGCACTTCTGGGAAACAGTGGGTTAAACTAGACTCCACTGACCTTTCTGGAGTGACTCAGAACTCTCAGAAGGGAGGGTGTTTTTTTTTTTTTTTTCTTCCAGCTTTGAATTTTTGCTTTCATTTTAGCAGCACAAAGAATTTGAAAGAGATTAGGTTGCTATTAATACCACTGGTCTATCTCTAGATGAAGAATTCGATGGAGGGAATTGTTTGGGGTGGCTGCACACACATCCCTCTCAGTTCTCTGCAAACTCAGAGGATGACAGAGAGGACACTGGAGAGGTGCCAGTCCTGTCCCTGCTCCTATCCAACAAACCCTCACAGGGGCAAGGACTTGACCAAAACCATAGCTGTGGGTGAGGAGCAGCCAAGAAGGTCCCAGAATCCCTGCCCCTCAGCCCTAGCACACACGTCAGCCTTCTGGCCTCTTATGTTGAAGGTTTGCTTTTAGTAAATAATAAGTTGATGTGTCTCTGCCGTGAAAGCAGGAGTCCCCTGGCAGTGCCTCTGATCTTGGGAGAGTGAAGATGCCCCCAGCTCCCTGCATTTGCCCCCGGCAGTCCTGGACACACTTGGAAAGTCTCCTTGGGCATCAGAGATCAGCTCAAAATACTGAGAGGTGCCTCTGTGGGTCCCTAGATCTGGCCAACTGCAGAGTTGGGTCCTGTGCTTGCTAACTTGCTTCAGTCATGTCTGACTCTTTCGTGACCCCGTGGATTATAGCCCGTCAGGCTCCTCTGTCCATGGGATTTCTCAGGCAAGAATACTGGAGTGGGTTGCCATGCCTTATTCCAGGGGATCTTCCCAACCCAGAGATTGAACCCGTGTCTCTTACGTCTCATGCACTGGTAGGCAGGTTCTTTACCTCTAGTGCCACCTAGGAAGCCCCTGGGTCCTGTATCCTGAGTAAGTGAGGGCAAGTTGGGGCTCTCGCCAGGATAGTTCCATCCTGCTTCCTAACCTCAGGATGCTGCAAGAGGGCTTTGGACCTTGGCAGACTAGATTGCTATTCTCCCTCTGTCTCTTTCTTGCTGGATTAGTCTCCTCTTGGCCTCAGTTTTCTCATCTGTAAAATGGAGGGAACAGGACCTACCTCTTCAAGTTGTTGAAAGGACTAAATTAGGAAACACACATGATACCCACAAAGAGTATACACTCAGTGTGTTCCTTTCTCATTCTCTGAATTGGACAACTGAGTTCTCTAAGTTGAAACATCACCAAAACCCAACCAAGGCCCAGAGAGTTTGGTGTTCATCCTGGGAGGCAGAGTTCCCAGCTCTGTCCCTGGCAGATAAAAGAGACAGAGTCCTGGCCTGGACAGGGCTTCTCCTCCATCCTGACACATAGATAGCAGACCATCAGACCATCAGGGGCTGTGCACTCTGGTGATGCGACATTTTTCTCTGTTCTTGGGCAGCCAATGGCTACAGTGGTGAGTTTACAGAAAGAGTGTGCAGTACTGTGGTTGTCCGAGCTCTGGCTGTGGTCAGTCCTGAGTCTATCTGATTCCAAAGGAAGTACATGCTCAGTTATGCCCAACTCTTTTCAACCCCATGGACTGTAGCCTGCCAGGCTCCTCTGTCCATGAGATTCTCCAGGCAAGAATACTAGAGTGGGTTGCTGTGCCCTCTCCAGGGCATCTTCCCAAGCCAGGGATTGAACCCACATCTGCAGATTGGCAGACAGGTTCTTTACCACTGAGCCCTCTGGGAAGCCCATATCTGGTTCCAAGGCCCCAGACTTTTCGGCCACCCTGGTGCTGACTCCCAAAGTACAGAGGTTTTCATTCTGCAAGGGAGAGATGACACCTGGCTTGAGAACTGGAGCAGCTGCTCAGGCTGCACAGGGTAAATAAGAGAACGGATGGCTGAACGGGGCACAGCCCTCAGCAAGTCAGCAGGAGCCCCAGGTTTCCCTCCTGGAGGCAGATCTGGATTGAAAGGAGGAGTGGAGAGCAAAGTTTGGGTGTAGAAGGGTGGAAGCAAGAGGCCTTGTGGGCAACAGAGGAGAGAGGACGAGGAACCGGAAGGGACCCCCTCAGTTGCTTCTCATCCTCACCACAACCCTTCTGGCCCAGGGACCAGGAGCAAAGGAGCCTCGGCCTAGCAGTGTTAGGGCAAGGGGGCCCTGAGCTCTCCTGACGCTCCCCGGGGTCTGGCCGTGCTATCCAGCCCAGAGAATCTTTTATGGGCCCATTTGGCTGGGGTGCCTTCCTCCCCTAATTCAGACACTGATCTAGTCCTGAGAGTGAGCCAGCATCTGCTGAGACCAGCGCCAGCACCACATCCAGGAGTGGGGCAGGGCCAGCCCCCGGAGGAAGAGTACCTGAGTGAGGCCGATGCTCGGCTGACGGGGCTGGGGTGGGCTGGAAAGGAGGGCCACAGCAGATAGATGGCATGTCCGGAATCATAACAACTCCTCATTTCCCTTCACATCTCCTTTCCCCCACTGCCTTTCCCCTCCAGTAAACAATGAGGTCCTTCTGTGCCCATTGCTTGGGAAGGGGGTCCGGGGAAAGGGGGCTCATGGTGGCAGGAGGTAGAGAAAAGGGAGTCTGTCTCTGCCTTATGTATCACAAAGGGCTAGCCCTTAAGGAAACTGGAAGGGCTGGATAAACATTTTTGCCAAGACACATAAAAGGCCAATCGGTACATAAACAGATGCTCAACATCAAGAGTCACTAGGGAAATGCAAATTAAAACAGCAGGGAGATATCATCTCACACCTGTTAGAGTGGCTATCATCAGAAAGACAAGAGCTGACAAATGCTGGTGAGGGCAAATTTGTGTCCTATTTAATGAGACTGTATTTTGGTACAGCTGCTATGGTTCTCCATGGTATGTGTGTGTGCTCAGAAAAAAAAAAATTGGGGCAAAAGCATTCCAAGGGTAAGTCTGTCTCCACCCAAGACTGTGAAGATGAGAGGGTGAGGGGAAGACAGGGGAGGTGGAGTAGGAGCAGCGAGAAGTTAGGCTCTGGTAAGTCCCTGAGAAAGGGGCCTGTGCCCTTCCTCCCCAGGAAGGTGAGCAAAGATCCCCAAATCTGAGAACCGAGAAGTCTTGGGCCGCGTTCCCCAGACACCTCAGAAGAGAAGAGATGGCTGTTTGCTGTGACTTGCTCGAGGAGGCCTTCAGACATCGTCACTGGATTTTTTACATCCCTGGGTGTGGGGTGGGGGGCGTGGGGCTGAGAGCACAGTGATTTCTGCGCACCTAGGAGCAGAGTTGACAAAACCGAAGGTGCCTTGAGAAGGCGGATCAGAAGTTACTCCTAAGCAAGGACTGAAAGCAGGGGGCCGTCTTGTCAAATGACAGGTGCCTTCCTCATGCGGGAAGCCTCATGGAACTCAGATGCTGCTCAGGAAGAAGTGGAGGGTTGGAGACCCATCAGTGCCTGGGATCCAGCTTCTACAGCCCCTAAAAAGTGGTCGAGTCACGCCAGACCTCTATCCACCCGCCCCCTCCCCTCATCCCTGCCCCAGCTAGGACAGGAAGTTAGCCAAAGCATCTCCCCAGCTTGCCGCTCCAGCTTGTTCACTTCAGCAATTCTTTCTTTAAAAATAAGTCCACTTGAAAAAATTTTTTCTTCTTGGAAATATGTACAATTGCTTCATCAGAGGCAGTTCAAAGGTACCGGGAACAGCAGAAAAATATCCAAGTCTTGCATTGAGCTCCCAGGAGAGATAAATCTCGCTTGGTTCTCTTTGTTCCAGGCCGCCCAGCAGCCTCTTCCCTGAGTCACTCACTCCAGAGTGACATGAGTCATCGTCCTGGGGTTAAGGACCACACGGTGTTCCCAGGGCTGCAGGGCTGGCCAGGGCATAGAAGGGCCAGCAGGGAGACCCGATGCTCCTCCAGTCAATGGAGGACCAGAAACTGCCTCCTAGTTCTACCCTCCTCAGGTGTGTGTCCTCGGGGGGTCGCTGAGCCTGTCTGCGAAGGAGGTGGCTTTCCAGGCTCTTCCATCTTGTGTTTCATGGGAACATCTCCAGTGCTGTGCTGGTGCCTGCTAGGATGGGCTTGTAAGAGCCGAATGTAAAATTGTCAAGTGTTTCGTGAACTGGTCATGAAACACAGATATTATGAAAAATTAAATTACCTTAGAAACAAAGGAAATAAATACCCACAATAATGATGTCTTGATTGTTTTACTACATTTTACTATTAGCTGTGCTCTTGAGATGACTTTTTCCTAGTGTACCTGTATGGAGGGAACACTGTCTAATGACCTGCTACTGTGTACCTCTTCCCAACCCCATGTTCAGGGGTTTCGAATTAATAGCTTAAAACTGGTCATGATGGAAGTATTTTTACCACAGGAATCAGCAAATGTTATATATCAAAGTCTTATTTCCCTAGAGAGCCGGCTGTTAAACATTTCCCAGGACACCACTGAGCCCCTCAGTCCCAAACCCCCTGCTCCTCACCTCTTGCTGGGAACAGAAGGGATGCAGATGACTGAACATCACCCCAGAGAGCAGGATTATGGACTTGTGATTGCCAGCTGCTTCTGGACAACTCTTCCTACAGGCACTGTGGGCCCTGCACACTCACCATGCCCCAAACAGAACCCATCATTCTTCCTGCCCCCAGCCCTGCCCTCCCACAAGCCCATTCCCATGTCCTAGTGAACAGACTCCAGCTCAAAGCCCAGCCATCACCTCTCCTCCCTCTGCATCACTCCCCTCGTTCAGTTAGACTCTGAGTCTTGCCAATACTAGTTCACGTGTCTTTTGGTTGCTTGCCTTCTTCCCGTGGCCGCCACCCCTGCCATGGCTCCGTGGGACCCGAGTCACTGCGGCAGTCTCATTGGTCTCCTTATCTCTGGTCTGGCCCCTCCCCAAACTGCCAGAGCAGTCTCTCTAAAACATAATTTGGATTGCCCTTTCCTTTCTTTTAATCCTTAAGATGATAAGAAATCTTGATTTAGAGCTGGTCCCTTTTCCCATGGGACGAGATCTAAGGTGAAATTCCAACGCCTCTCACTGGCCTCATCTCTTACTTCAGCCGTCATACATCTTATGATCCAACCACAATGGACCAGCAGCTAACCTCCAAACACGCCCTGCTTTTTTACACCTTTTGCACAATTCTTTTCCCTATGCGTAGGCTGCCTTTCATCCCCTTTCTATACCTGATGAGCTCCTATTCATCCAGTTCAAACAGTCCTTCATTCACCCCAGAAAAAAATTCTCTCTTTGTATATTTGTATTATGGTTCCTGTGACAAATTATAAAAAACTTGGTCTCTTAAAAGAACACAGATTTATTATCTTACTGTTCTGGAGGTCAGAAGTCCCAACTCAGTCTCAGTGACTAAAGTCATACCAGCAGACTGTGTTCCTTTGGCTGGGTCTAGGGGAGAGTCCATCTCCTCGCTTTTTCCGCTTCCAGAGGCTGCCTGCATTCCTTGGCTGGTGGCCCTTTCTCCATCTTCAAAGCCGAGAGTGTAGCGTCTTTTCTCTTCTCTGACCTCTGCTTCGTTCTCACATTTCCTTCTTGTCTGACTTTGTCCTGCCTCATTCTTATAAGGACCCTTGGAATTACACTGGGCCCACACAGATAACACAGGATGATCTCCAAATCTAAGGAAACTTAATCTAATCATAGCTGCAAAGGTCCTTCTTCCATTTAAGGTAACGTATTCAGGGTCCAGGGATTAGGGCACAGACCTCTTGGCGGGGAGCAGGGGAGGAGTATTCAGTTTACCACACTTCTCTCTGTTCTCCCTGAGCAATTGGCACTGGCCTCAACTCAGCTAGAATTTGAGCACCTCAACAGCAGGGGCTATACCTTATTCATATTTTTTGACTGTCTTTAATAAGTCTTCATACTTTTATGACCCACATCCAGAGTGAAACCCAGAATGGCTACCCACTAAATGCTGGTTGAATGAATGAATGAAACCATATCATTAATAAACAGATTAAGAAGCATTTGCTTTAGCTGGCACCTAGCTTCTGTAAAAATAGGATTCATGCAAAAGTGGCAGATTGAGATCCTCCAGGGGCAAGGCAGCTGGGATGAAAGAGAGCCATCATAGTGAGTGGCCAACCACAGAGCACAGACACCATCTAACTGGGGCAGTTACTACTACTCAACTGGCAGGGGTGGGTCACGAAAAAATGTCCATCTTTGTTGGCTGGATCTCCCAGTTTTTCAAGAAAAGCCCAAATCCCAGATGTATAAATATTAAATCTCCCCAATTTATAAATGTTTGTCAAAACAAACACATCCCTGGTCAAGATTCAGTCTGCAGCCACAAATTGTCACCTCTGATTTATATCCTGCAAACATGTTCCCCTTGACTTTTCCTGCTAGTTAACCTAATTCAAATCAAGTCCAATAAGCAGTGCCAACCACGAGCACCATCTGAGAAGGCCAGCCAGCTAAGTGGAGACTGGCTCTTCCTAAAGACTGATGAGGCTCCATCCCATGGGTTCTTTGGGTGATTTGTGAGTCTATGGGTCTATCCTTGCTGCCTAGGCCCTGGAGTTGCTGCTTAGGAGACAGCTCTCTGCCTGGCCTCAGACCTTGATGGAGGCCAAGGCCTGCTCCATGCAGAAGCATCTCCCCAGTCCAGTGGCCCTGCCTCTGGCAAGGACATCAAACCAAACCCAGCTCAGGACTGGCAGCAAACATGAGACGTGGTACATTGAGAAGAGTTGGGACTTAGGGGTGAAACAGACCAGGGGTTCCATTGCAGCTCTGAAACTTACAGCTCAGTGGCTCTTGACAAAGCAATGAACTTCGATGGGATCACACTGCTGTTTGTAGGACAGAATTAAGATACTCCTCTCAAACTATTGTTATGAGATTTAAGTACAATTGGCATGTAAAGTATCCAGAATACAGTAAATACTTAAGAAATGCTCACTTACTCACATCTGAGAGAGAAAATATTGATAACACTAATCACTCATACCTCATGGAACAGAGGGTTTGACTTCAAACCTACATAAGCTCCTCTCCAGGCTTGGCTTTCTGGCTTTCCAGGTCACGGCAGATCAACAACAGTGAGAAGACACAACTGACCACGAGGAGGGAAGCAGCCAAAGAGCAGACACAAGCACTCTGTGTGGCCCAGACCCGGAGTCACTGGGTCTGGGCCTGTCTTAGCCTTCTAGGCCCTGTGCGTTCCTGGTGGCTCGGATGGTAAAGAATCTGCTTGCAAGGAGGGAGACCTGGGTTCAGTTCCTGGGTCAGAAGAGCCCCTGCAGAAGGGAATGGCAACCCACTCCAGTATTCTCAGAGAATTCCATGGACAGAAGACCCTGGAGCAGCCCATAGGGTTGCAAAGGGTTGGACATGACTGAGCAACTAACACATCCCCTGTGTTCAGCCCTGCTACAGAGCTAGAATGTCCACAGTGAGCATGGATGAAGCAGAGCTTGCATCTGGCTCCTTGCGAAAGACTGGAGAAGAAGTTCAATTTTAGAACATTCTGTCCAAAATGGTTCAAAGGCATAAAAGTTTGATGGTTTGGACATTTTTTGTTTGTAAAATATTGACTGTGGGTGTGTGTGGGGAACAGGTGGCACGATTCTACTTTTATTTTAAAATCATATATATTTTTAGGTTTACACCTTTTTGTATAATATATGTAGATCGAAATATGACTCTATCTATTCCTGAGGGTGGAGGCAGAAGTCAAGAAGGTTAAAACCCAAATGTTAAAAACAGTTATCTTCAAGTAGGATGGGCTTCCCTTGTGGCTCAGATGGCAAAGAATCTGCCTGCAACGCAAGAGACCTGGGTTTGTTTCTTGGGTGGGGAAGATACCCAGGAGAAGGGAATGGCAACCCACTCCAGTATGCTTGCTTGGGAAATCCCATGCACAAAAGGAGCCTGGCAGGCTATAGTCTATGTGGTCTCAAAGACTCAGACACAACTGAGTGACTAACACTTTCAAGTAGAATCATGAATAAATTCAATCTAACATCTGATGCTGGGAGGGACTGGGGGCAGGAGGAGAAGGGGATGACAGAGGATGAGATGGCTGGATGGCATCACTGACTCGATGGATGTGAGTCTGAGTGAACTCCGGGAGTTGGTGACGGACAGGGAGGCCTGGCATGCTGCAATTCATGGGGTCGCAAAGAGTCGGACACAACTGAGCAACTGAACTGAACATCTTTTAAATATTTATGTGTATATTTTCCCATTTTTTTTTCTACACTGAACCTGACTTGCCTGCATATTAAATAATGGAATTGTTAAAAGGAAGAAAAGATACTCTCTTTGGTGTCCTGAGAAATTAAAGGAAACCACCAGCAGCAACCTGTCTGAAAAGCCAGGAACAGCACGCTACCACCTTGGGAATTTTGTTCCAAACAAAAATAAAATTTCTTGGGATTTCCCTGGTGGCCCAGAGGTTAGGACTCCAAACTTTCACTACCGAGGGCCCCGGTTTGATCCCTGGTCAAGGATCTAAGATCTCACAATCTGCTTGATGTGGAAAAAAAATAATAATAGTAAAAGAAAACAAAATTTCTTCCTCGACTCAACAACACCATTATCCCCAAACAAAAATAATAAGTGAATGTCCGGTCCCAGCTTGCTTCTCTTTGCCATTCTTCCCTCCATGGCCCCTCCTTCCTCTCCCTTCCCAGCTTTCTTCTGGGGAGGACCATCAGGGTCTACATGCAGGAACTGGTTTGGGAAAGTCAGAAGGAAAATATGGGCTGCATGGTGCCTGTCTAAATCATTCATTCATTCAGGAAATGCTGTGGGAGTGCCTGCTCAGTGTCAGTGCCGTGCGGGGCACTGGGGCTCCAAGCGCGTCCTTCACGGCTGCCTCCCCAGGAAGCCGTCCTGGCCTCTCCCGGATGCTGTGTGCCCTCTGGTCCATGACAGTGCTGTGCAGCTGCTCCCATCTGCTGCGCAGTGGTTCCCTGCATCCTGGCCGCATCTAACAAGCCTGAAGGCAGAGAGCTCTCATCTGTGCCCCAGCTGTGGGAATCAGCAGGGTCTAGGGCTCAGTACCTGGTGGATCCTCCTTTTGAAAGAAAGGACTCTAGGAATCAAACTTTGTTTTTCATCTGGCATCCTCCACACACAGCACACTATGTCAATGTTATTCATTAGCGTTTGAAACCTCTCAGCTCTGTGAGGAAGGGTTTTACCTTTCCATTTCACAAATGAGAAAATAGAGTCTCAGAGGGGTAAAGTGATTTGTGCTGGGTCACACCATTGGGGAGCAGAGTCAGGACCAAAACCTGGGCCTCCTGTGCCCAAAATGGGGTATTTTTTTTTTTCTCAAGAGCAAAGTCACTTCTGTCCCTCTGTAACCTCAAAGGAGACAGACAAGAGCAGTGGGAGAGATTTCTAGACAGGGGCTCTGGATTGTTCCAGGCCACAGCCCTACCTCAGGGCCAGCAAGGGCAACCCTAGCTGAGGTGCAGAACTAAAAGTCCTCCTCACAGAATCCCCCGGGGTAGATAGGAAGTAGCTGTACTACCCGAGGCAAACAGAAGATACAGCTCTACCTATCCTCCATGTATCTCCACGTTGGGAATCACAGTTCTCCGAAGCTGTGGGAACAGGCCTGATAACCTGGACTGAGCTGCAGGCAGAGTCAGGCTCCATAGTGCTTCAGAAGGCCAAAGGAAGGAATTACGATGGGTTGGTGAAGGAGCCTTTTGGGAGAATGGAGAGCTGACTGTGACGTCCCCAGCCTGTGTGGGGATGGGTTCCTTCAGCACTCAGCCCTCAGTCTCCCCATTGCAGTACAGGGTCTGATTATATTGCTGGACTGTGCCCCACGATTTTGGGGTCCATGGAGCCTATTGAGAGCAATCAGACAACCAGTGATGAGGGGTCTTAACTGGCAACCTCAGGGCAGAGGCAGTCTGAGGCCATCTCTGTATCACTTCCCTTATTACAGTGATTGGTTCAAGGGTGAGCATGTGACCAGCCAGAGCCAATGAGATACAGTAAGACTTTGCTGGTCATTCTGGAATGAGATTCTTAAGTGCAGACCTTGAGTGTAAGAGGGTAAAAACAGAATTCTCATTGTGAAGGTAAAGAATTTGTCTAAGAATGGAATCAGTGTGAAAGAAAGCACAGCAAAGATCCAGAAAGAAACTAAGTTCTCAGGCTATCATCTAAGGCCCTGATCAAGCCATGCCTGATATCCTTGGCCTTTTATGTTTCAAGAACTGATGAATACCCCTTTCTGCTTAAACTGGCTTATGTTGCCTTTTTTTCTCTTGCAAAAAAGAGTTCCAATGGGGACAAACAGCTGAGTCTTTGTAAAGCTGGCTGTACAGGGTCTCTCTTGACACCAAAGTCTTCTCTCTTCTTATTGTTCTGCTGCCTACATGGGAGTTTGATCTGAAAAACTCAGAACTGGAGCAAATGCATTTGCCCTAAGTTATTCTGTGACTAAACTTATTACTATGCTCCTTTCCTCAGAACCTGCTCCTCATTCTGCATTCCCTGCCCTCATTGATGGGCTCAGCACCCTCCCAGAACCCCCAGCCCAAAGCCCTCCTGCACAAGGCCTGTCTCCCACCCTACCTCCTACCACACACACACACACACACACACACACTCTCTCTCTCTCTCTCTCTCTCTCTCTCTTAAACTCAGCTCCAGTTTTGAGCAGCCAGCATGTTCTTGCCTAAAAGATGGCATGATGAACATAAAAACATGTTTGAATCAAATTTCATGGTTTTCTTTTTTCTTTTTTTTGATTGACACATTTTAAACTTTTTATTTTATATCGGAATATAGCTGATTAACAATAATGTGAGAGTTTCAGGTGGACAGCAAAGCAACTGAGCCATACACATACATGTATCCATTCTCCCCCAAGCTCCCCTCTCAACAAGGCTGCCACATAGCACTGAGCAGAGGTCCCTGCACTATACAGTAGGCTGGGTATCCGTTTTGACATGTACAGCAGTGTGTCATGTCAAACGTCATTGCCTCCTGTGTTGACCACCAGGATCTTCCACCACCCACTCCTCAGCTCAGAGTCAGATGGGATCTGACTGCTAACCCTCCCCAGGAGAGCAGATTCCAAGGCCTCAGCAATGGGTTGCTGTGTGAATACAATTCCCACCCTCTGCCCTGGACCCCAGTCCTATAGTTTTGGATGAGGACCCCAGTTTGCTGGACAAGGAAGAAGCTCACACCTCTCATTCATTGAGGCCTGTGGAGGAGACAGGAGTAGTTTTGGATCTTGGCTGGGGTCTTATCTTCACTAAGAGAATCTGAATCAAACTGCATTTGCAGTTTGGTCAACTCCAACGATGCCCTTTGGGTGGGGGCTGTGGCCACAAGAAGCCCTGTGCTTAAGTCAAATGCAGCAATTCCCTTGGTGTCCAGATCTATGCAAATAGCTGTGGGATTTGAGTCTTCAAGCACAGCTTGAGAACAGACTATGGTAAACAGTGAAGTGAATTGGCCTGGGAGGCTGGGGGTGGGGAGGGCAAGGGCAGGAGCCTGGGAATGGCTATCCCAATAGCAAACTTTGGTGGCCTGAGGCACATGGATTTCATTGTGCTGCTACTTGAACAGGCATGAGCAACAACAGCTGCTTAATGATCTGAGACAGGAAGGACCATAAAGGATTTCTCTCCAGGGGAGTTGTCATCTTCCCACAGTGAAAGATGGCAAGCGCATGACACAATACCAAGGCAGCAACAGAATGTATGGCATCAACCATGTATTTGTTGCACGAGGGGCTCTTCCTGGCTCTTTACATCCTTTAAAAAGTCCTTACATCAGCCCTGCAAGGTCTTGTTATTCCCATTTCACAGACGGGAAGCTCAGAAAGGCTAAGCAATTTGCTCCAGGCATTACAAGCACTGTAAGCAGAGTTTGAGCTCAGAACAGTCTGGCTCCAAGCCCAGGGCTCTGTTCAATACACCATGATGAGGGCATTACAGAACCCAGCAGCGGTGGTGGCACAAAAGAAACACCAGTGCTGGAGCAGAAGAGATTTTTCTGGCCAAGGATTCACCGATTCATCATCAGTTCAGTTCAGTTCAGTCGCTCAGTCATGTCCGACTCTTTGAGACCCCATGAATTGCAACACACCAGGCCTCCGTGTCCATCACCAACTCCCGGAGTTCACCCAGACCCACGCCCATGGAGTCAGTGATGCCATCCAGCCATCTCATCCTCTGTCGTCCCCTTCTCCTCCTGCCCCCAATCCCTTCTAGCATCAGAGTCTTTTCTAATGAGTCAACTCTTCGCATGAGGTGGCCAAAGTACTGGAGTTTCAGCTTCAGCATCAGTCCTTCCAAAGAAATCCCAGGGCCGATCTCCTTCAGAATGGACTGGTTGGATCTCCTTGCAGTCCAAGGGACTCTCAAGAGTCTTCTCCAACACCACAGTTCAAAAGCATCAATTCTTCGATGCTCAGCCCTCTTCACAGTTCAACTCTCACATCCATACATGACTACTGGAAAAACCATAGCCTTGACTAGATGGACCTTAGTCGGCAAAGTAATGTCTCTGCTTTTGAATATGCTATCTAGGTTGGTCATAATTTTTCTTCCAAGAAGTAATGACAGGAAGGACCATAAAGGATTTCTCTCCAGGGGAGTTGTCATCTTCCCACAGTGGAAAGATGGCAAGCGCATGACACAATACCAAGGCAGCAACAGAATGTATGGCATCAACCATGTATTTGTTGCACGAGGGGCTCTTCCTGGCTCTTTACATCCTTTAAAAAGTCCTTACATCAGCCCTGCAAGGTCTTGTTATTCCCATTTCACAGATGGGAAGCTCAGAAAGGCTAAGCAATTTGCTCCAGGCATTACAAGCACTGTAAGCAGAGTTTGAGCTCAGAACAGTCTGGCTCCAAGCCCAGGGCTCTGTTCAATACACCATGATGAGGGCATTACAGAACCCAGCAGCGGTGGTGGCACAAAAGAAACACCAGTGCTGGAGCAGAAGAGATTTTTCTGGCCAAGGATTCACCGATTCATCATCAGTTCAGTTCAGTTCAGTCGCTCAGTCATGTCCGACTCTTTGAGACCCCATGAATTGCAACACACCAGGCCTCCGTGTCCATCACCAACTCCCGGAGTTCACCCAGACCCACGCCCATGGAGTCAGTGATGCCATCCAGCCATCTCATCCTCTGTCGTCCCCTTCTCCTCCTGCCCCCAATCCCTTCTAGCATCAGAGTCTTTTCTAATGAGTCAACTCTTCGCATGAGGTGGCCAAAGTACTGGAGTTTCAGCTTCAGCATCAGTCCTTCCAAAGAAATCCCAGGGCCGATCTCCTTCAGAATGGACTGGTTGGATCTCCTTGCAGTCCAAGGGACTCTCAAGAGTCTTCTCCAACACCACAGTTCAAAAGCATCAATTCTTCGATGCTCAGCCCTCTTCACAGTTCAACTCTCACATCCATACATGACTACTGGAAAAACCATAGCCTTGACTAGATGGACCTTAGTCGGCAAAGTAATGTCTCTGCTTTTGAATATGCTATCTAGGTTGGTCATAATTTTTCTTCCAAGAAGTAAGCGTCTTTGAATTTCATGGCTGCAGTCACCATCTGCAGTGATTTTGGAGCCCAAAAAAAAAAGTCTGACACTGTTTCCACTGTTTCCCCATCTATTTCCCATGAAGTGATGGGACCAGACTCCACGATCTTCGTTTTCTGAATGTTGAGCTTTAAGCCAACTTTTTCACTCTCCTCTTTTACTTTCATCAAGAGGCTTTTTAGTTACTCTTCACTTTCTGCCATAAGGGTGGTGTCATCTGTATATCTGAGGTTATTGATATTTCTCCCAGCAGTCTTGATTCCAGCTTCTGTTTGGAGAAGGTATTATCCTTAATGTCAGATTCACATAGCTTCTGTCTGTTAAATTGCAGTTGGTTAAGCCCTTAAGTTAACAGGTAAGTAGTATAGAGTTCAATGCAGAGTTTAAGCTGAGTCATTCTTAAGAAGCTTCTGGAAATTTCTCATCTGCACTTCCAGGTAAGAGAAACTGATAACAAATCAGAAAATGGACCCTCGAGAGGGTTGGTTCCCATATTATGATGACACTTCTCAAACTCAGGATTCAGAGAACTAAATCTAACCCACTGAGGCTATTTGTAAATAAAATTGTATTGAAACACAGCCACAACCATTCATTTTTGCCTTGCCTATAGCTGTTTTTGCACTCCAAGGACAGAGTCAAGTAGGTAAGACATATACTATTATATCTGACTTACAAAGCCTAAAATATGTACTATTTGGCTTTTTGCAAAAGCTGACCAACTCTGCTCTAACACAATTCCAGTTATTTGTTTTCAGGTTGGTCTCCCCGACTTCACTGACAGCAACTCAGTGGGTTTCCTGGCAGACTCCTAGTCATCCTTCAAAACCCAGTCTCCTTATCTATGTATCCCTAGCAACAGATACAGGTATAGTTGCTGCTAAGCTGCTGCTAAGTCGCTTAAGTCGTGTCCGACTCTGTGCGACCCCATAGACGGCAGCCCACCAAGCTCCCCCATCCCTGGGATTCTCCAGGCAAGAACACTGGAGTGGGTTGCCATTTCCTTCTCCAATGCATGAAAGTGAAAAGTGAAAGTCAAGTCGCTCAGTCGTATTCGACTTTAGCGACCCCATGGACTGCAGCCTACCAGGCTCCTCCATCCATAGGATTTTCCAGGCAAGAGTACTGGAGTGGGGTGCCATTGCCTTCTCCGACAGGTATAGTTAGGATAGTTAGGATATGGTAAAAGTTGAGCTCAATCAAATAATTCTTTAACCCAGATTAATGCATATGTCTCCTGAAAACTCCAAGGAGAAAGGGGACAAGACTTCTGGGAAGGTCAGAGATGTGCAACTTGAGGAAACCAGGGCCACCGGGGGAGTAAAATCATTCTGAATTTTCCCTCATGGTCCAGCTTCTGAGCCTGATTCTCCCTCCTTAGGCAGGGGAGGCCCTGCTCTCAGGGCACCCACAGATGGTCTCACCTACTTCCATCACCCAATTCCAGCACCCTGGGCCTTGCAGTTAGAATATTTTCCTTGATGGAAGGAGAGGAGAAGCTCCTTCTAGGAAATTTTCTTTTCAAAGTTAGTACACTTCCATTATTCAAGAGGGCAGAAATGGTTAGTCCAAATTGCCCCTTACAGTGGACAATTTGATACATTCTTCTTAAATAATAAATAGAACTAGCTGATATTTTTTCTTTCTAGTCTTCTCTTTTAGTACTGACTGCTTATGAGTTTGCATTTCCTGACCAAAGTTCCTTTTGAGAAGAAAGTTAGGATTTCAAAGCAGAGAGGCCATTTCTTTGTGACCTTGTTATGAAACCACTCTGTGACCTTGGCCAGTCATGCCTTTCGCTGGGCCTAGCTTTCAGCTTCTGCCCAATAACATTCAGACTTTTGACTCCCTGGGTGGGGACGGAAAGCAATGGCCTGACAACAGACAGCTCTATAGAACTTTTTTCTTCTTTCCCGCCTCTGTACTACAGTAACCTCCTCTGCCTTCTCCCCACTCCCCAGCAGTTCATTCCTACTGCCCTTTCTTGAGGCTTAAAGAAGATACTTTAGCTCTGAAGCGGATCCTTGGAAGATAAGAAAATGCCACTGATGTGGTTGGAAAAATCTGAGCTAGATGAAATGGAACACAGAGCTTTCCCTGGAGGCCAGATGAGAAGAGCATGGACAGAGGCCAAAGTCCATCCCTTCCTTGAGCTTCTGGGAGCTGGCTGCCCACCTCTCATTTCAGAGCACAAAGCACCCCTTACCCCTCACCCTCCTTGCAGATCCTCCCATGGGCTTAACTCCTGAGCCTGCAGAATCCTGGTTATCTGGGAGCAAATCAGTCTTACTATGGATTGAGCTGGATTTTATTGATTTTCCTGTGGGTGATTTATAACTGCCTGCTTCCTAAAATGGTGTGTGGCCAGATGTCAATAAAAACAAACAGAGGGTAAGAGAGTTAAAAATAAAAGGCTGAAAAAGAGAGCAGAGGAAAGAGGGGATAATTTCACCAGTCAAGTCTGGGATATGTCTTCCATTCAGATGACTTGGAGAGAAAGCTTGATTTTCAGTTTTTATAGACATAACTAATTTTGCTTTGGGCTACTTTAAGAATTAAAAAGCAAAGGCATAAAGACCAAAGAATAGTTAACATCTTGAACTTTCGAAACTGACTTGCTCGAAAAAGAACAAAATTAGAGTGAGCTTTTGCATTTCAGAACTTTGAAGTGCGTTTCACAGGAGTCTTTCCATTTGGGAACACAAAAGGACTCCTGCTTCAAGTATGCCATCATGGTGCTACACAGCAAGATCTGGAATTACTTTTTTTTTTTTTTAAAGCAGGCAGCATAAATAGAGGTTCTAGGTGTTATATGCATGTGTGGGTTTGATGGCTGGTCACTGACTGTCCTTGATGACTGTCCTTGATGTCCAAGGGTAAACTGGCTAAAATGAGCTCAAGGAACATCCAGGACCACAAGTGAGGGTCCTTTAGCTCAGGGACTAGAGGGAGTGCCTCTTAATTCTTGCTGCAGTTCCTGTCATTTGGTGGTCTTGTGAATGGATTATTTAAACAAATTCTGGCTTCACTAGTTGCACCTAACCAGAAATCAGATGAGTCAGAAAAAAAATAATAAGGGTATTGTTATGGGTTGAACTGTGTCCCAAAATTGCATATATTGAAGCCTTAGCCCCCAGCACCTCAAAATATGACTGTATCTGGAGATAGTGTCTTCAAAGAGGTAAGGGCATCAAAATGAAGCCATTAGGACTTTATTCAGTCTGACTTGCATCCTTATAAGAAGAGGAAATTTGGACACACAGAGAGACACCAGGGTTGTACACGCACAGAGGAAGGACCATGGAGGACCAGCAAGAAAGTGGCCTTCTGCAAGCCAAGGAGAGAGACCACAGGAGAAACCACACCTGCTGACACCCAGAACTGTGAGAAAATACATTTCTGTTGTTTAAGTCACCTAATCTTTGGTATTTTGTTATGAGAGACTTAGCAAAGTAACACAGCTATTGATAGGATTTCTTAGTCATGTCAGGCTTGAAGTCAATTATTTTTCAAACAGTGAGTCTTTGGTATCAATGAAATTTGGGGGAATAATTGCTTTAGCATATTTCTAGGCCAGCCACAAATGTCTTTTCAGGACTTTCTAATAAAATCAAAATGTTCTGAAGTAGGCCCAAAGAATTCTAGCTTTAAAGAAGTAAAAGTATCACTATTCACAGAAGACACAATCTTATATGTAGAAAATCCTGAGAAATCCACTAAAAAAATCTATTAGAATTAATAAACACGTCCAGCAAGGTTGCAGGATACAAGATTGATATATAAGAGTCAACTGTATATTTCTATACACTAGCAGTGGACAATCTGAAAATGTGAAAGCATAAAATAATTGGGAACACACTCAATAAAAGAATTGAAAAACATATACTCTGAAAACAACAAAACATTGTTGAAAGAAATTAAAGAAGACCTGAATAAGCAGGATGTCATCTCATGTGCCATCTCATGTTCACAGATCAGAAGACTAAATACTAAGATGGAATAGTCCCCTAGTTGAGATATATAGAATTGCCTGGAAAATCCCATGGACTGAGGAGCCTGGTGGGTCGTGAAGAGTCGCACACGAATGAGTGACCTCACTTTCACTTTTCACTTTCATGCATTGGAGAGGAAATGGCAACCCACTCCAGTGTTCCTGCCTAGAGAATCCTAGGGACGGGGAAGCCTGGTGGGCTGCCGTCTATGGGGTCGCACAGAGTTAGACATGACTGAAGCGACTTAGCAGCATATATATTTATATACATAAAAACAATCCCTATCAACATCCAACAAGTAGATCCTAAATTTCATATGGAAATGCAAGGGTCCAAGAATAATCAAAACAATCTCAAAAAAAAGAAGGGAGAAAATAAGTAATCCACACTTTTTAATTTCAAAGCTTAATATATAAAACTACAGTAAGACAGTGTGATATCAGATACTACACCAAAACAGACATAAAGCTGAATGAAACAGAATTGAGAGTTCATAAATAAACTTTTATATTTATAGCTAATTGATTTCAACAAAGGTGCTTAGATAATTCAATGGGGGAAAAAATAATCTCTATAACAAATATTCCTGAAACAAGTGAATATCCACATTCAAAATAATAAAGTTGGATCTATTCCTTATACCATATATAAAAATTAACTTGAAATAGATCAAACACCTAAATGGAAGAGATAAAACTATAGAACTCTTAAATAAAAATATAGGGATAAACCTTCGTGTCCTTGGGTTAGGCAATACCTTCTTAAATACAATACCAAAAACACAGTCAATAAAAGAAAATATAAATAAATTGGACTTCCTCAAAACTAAAACCTTTTGCACTGCAAATGATACGATCAAGAAAGTGAAAATACAACCAATAGAATAGGAGAAATATTTGCAACTAACGTATCTAATAAGGGACTTGTACCCAGAATATACAAAGAACTCTTACAAATCAATAATAAAAAGACAGAAATCAATTTTAAAATAAACAAAATATTTGAATAGGTATTTCTCCAAAGAAGATATACAAACGGCCAATAAACATGTAAAAGGGGTTCAACATAATTAGCCATCAGGGAGTACACATCAAAAGAACAGTGAGATACCACTTCATACGCATTAGGATGACTAAAATAAGACAGACAGATAAGACAAGTATTGGCAAAGATGTGGAGAAGTAGGAACACATATATTGCTAGTGGAAATGTAAAATGATACAACCACTGTGGAAAATACATTAGCATTTTCCTGAAAGATTAAACATCGATTTGCCATATGATCTGCCAGTTCCACTCCTGGGTATATACCCAAGAGAAATGAAGACTTACAGCTACATAAAAACACGTGCACAGGGTTCATAGCAGTATTATTCATTACAGTCAGAAAGCGGAAATAAACCAAACGTCCAACTGATGAACAGATTAATAAAATATGGTATATCTAGACAATGGGATATTATTCAGCCATAAAAGGAATGAAGTACTGATCCACGCTAAAATATGGACAAACCTTGAAAACTTTATGCTCAGTGAAAGAAGCCAGCCACAAAAGACCATATATTATATGACTGCAGTCATATGAAATGGCAAGAATAGAGAAATCTATAGAGACAGAAATTAGATTAGTGGTTGCTTAGGGCTCACAAGATGTGGGAGGATGGGAAGTAACTATTAGTAGGTACAAATTTCTTTTTGAGTGGTGAAAAGTTTCCAGAATTTTTAAATAGTGGTGATGGCTGCACAATTCTCCGAACATATTAAAAACATTGGAATTATATATTTTATTTATTTACAACTTTTTGGGTGAATTATATGATATAGGAATTATATCTTAATAAAGCTGCTAAAAAAATAAAACTTCTGCCAAGAAAAGAAAAGAAAAAACAAAGAATTTAAGAAAACAGATTGAGGAAAAGAGATAGAATATCTGTTTGTGTATGGGGCTAAGTGGGGAGAAATAAAGAAGAAAGAGACAGCAAAAAGATGATAGGAAATAGGAAAAGATGGAGAAACCAGAGACATGAGCTGAGAGAGATGGACACGTGGAGACGCGGAGACAAGACCACACCTAAAAGAAAGAGAAACCCAAGGTGCGTGTGCAGATCATGCATCGATTCTCCCATTTGGCAGATATTTACTGCACACCTGCAAAGCCAAGCTCTGTATATATCTAGTAACCAGGCAGAGCGAGTCACTGAGTTCCGTGGTAAGAGACAGCCGCCATCAGGCACTCGCAGGCATGGATGGTGAAAGCTGGGATGCGGTCCACCGGTCCACAGACATATACACATACCCACTCCAGACCCCACGCAACACGTGCAACATTCCCCAAAGTCCAGTCATCCTGCCCTGTACATCATTGTTCACCTGAAGCATTTTCGATTCTGCTAGCAAGGACACGCAAATGTTCAAATATGTTGTACTTTTACAAGCACAGGCACAAATGGGAATGGCGTCTTTTATTCTCTTCCTACAGTTTCTATAAAAGAGTCTCAAGGACAGGATTCATCTCAGTCAGGAGCTTCCTCGTACTCTTCCCCTTCATCTGTAAGGACTGGCTTTGGAAACAGAGAGGAATATGAACTGTAACAAGCACACCAGGACTGCTCCTCTGGGCCTGCAGCTGGAAATTTCCCAGATCATGTTGTTATAATTGCCCTTTCTTCCATTCAGATTTAGCCTGATAAAGACATTCATGTTGCCCATCCTCCTGTCTTCTGTCCCCTCTACTGCTGACAAGTGTGTGAGAGGAGATCTAGCTCATCAGGAAATGTGACTGTTCCCTCCACAGAGTCTGCTCCCTGCCTGATTTAGAAAGGAAGGCAGGGAAGTTTCTGGATGTCTCTGGCTCTGATCCCTTTTCTCCTAAGTCAGCCGGAGTGCAAGCCACATAACATCCCTGAAATAGTCTTGAGTCATCCTAAACTGGTAGTTCATCCCCCCTCCCTCTTTTTTTTTTTAAGATTTTTTTGGTGTGGACCATTTTTCAAGTCTTTGTTGAATTTGTTACAATATTGCTTCTGCTTTAAGTTTTGGGGTTTTTTGGCCCCGAAGCATGTGAGATCTTAGTTCCCCAACTAGGGATCAAATCCATGCCTCTTGCATTGGAAGGCGAAGTCTTAACCACCGGTCCACCAGTGAAGTCCCATCCACCCTTTTGTATCAGTGTGTGAAGAATTCTCTTTGGAAGATTTGGTTTGAGGGCTTTGGGCACTGTGTACAGGCTGATAAGTAGGAAATTCATAAAACCCAGGGCATGCTGGAAGGGGACACTGGCCCACAGACTCTGGGCAGGCTGAACCAGAGCTGTGCTGGGAAACAGCGCTTGGTTCCCTGAAGGCCTCCTCAGCTGGCCACTATTTGGAACGGTAGTGAATTAATGTGATCCAGGCTCCAAAAATAGTATTCAGAGCATCTAAAATTGCCTTCCACCCTGGGCTGGGCCAGTCCCCTGGGGATGTCAGTATTTCTAGAATGTCCCCATTCACCCAGAGTGCCTTGTGTCAGACCCGAGTGGGGATCTGGGCAACCGTTAAGGTCTGCTGGTTGGGTTCACTCTTGCCCAGGCCTTCTCGATGCTACATCACTTGTCCTGCTTCCCAAACAGGAACTGCTCTAGATTTATGCTGCTTGCTGCCACCAAGTCAAAGGCCTTTAACCTGGCACATGGCTCGAAAGGGCAGAAAGTGGCCTGGCTGACTCTCTGTCATTGTTTAGTCACTAAGTTATGTCCAACTCTTTGCAGCCCCATGACCTGCAGCAAGCCAGGCTCTGCTGTCCTTCACTATCTCCCAGAGTTTGCTCAAACTCATGTCCATTGAGCCAGTGATGCCATCCAACCATCTCATCCTCTGTCATTCTCTTCTCCTCCTGCCCTCAATCTTTCCCAGCAACAGGATCTTTTCCAGTGAGTCAGCTGTTCACATCAGGTGGCCAGAGTACTGGAACTTCAGCTTTAGCATCAGTCCTTCCAATGAATATTAAGGGTTGCTTTCCTTTAGGATTGACTTGTTTGATCTCCCTGCTGTCCAAGATACTCTCAAGTGTCTTCTCCAATGCCACAATTCAAAAAGCATCAATTCTTTGGCATTCAGCCTTCTTTATGGTCCAACTCTCACATCTGGACTTGACTAATGAAAAAACCATAGCTTTGAGTATGTCACTAGCTGTGAATTAATTCCAAACTAATTCCTAAAAATGAAGACCAGGAAAACATAATACCTGGTAGGGGACAGAGCTTCTGGCTTGATGCTGATGCCAAAGGAAGACATTTCCATGACAGCCTATCTCTCTGATAAAATGATTCTGGGTTCCCAGGGAACTTTATCATCAGAAAGACTTGTCATACCAAGCATGCCTCAGTACCTCTGTACATCCTCTGCTCCAAGAGTGAATGTCCTTTACCCCCTCTTCCCTGCCTGACAAATGCCCCTTTTCCCTCTTCTGCAATGTCTTGCTAAGGACTGGGAAGCCACGGTGCACGTGTTTGTCTGAATGAATGCTTCTGAATCACGGCCAGGTTGTACTCCATGTCTAGAGATGCACACCCCAGACTCTCCCACTTCTCGGCCAACAGGGATTCCCAGTTGCCTTGCCCCCAGGACAGGAGGGACACAGGGAATGAGCATCTCCAACAACTGGACTGACGTCCAACCTTCCAAAAATGAGGTGGTTAGGCTCTCCAACCCTGCATGAGCTGCCTGACCGAATGCAGCCTGAGTGTCTCTCAGCTTAAAGTCCTGTGCTTTACTTCTCATTCTCTTGGCTGTCAGCCTCCTTAGTGGCTCCACGTTGCCTCCTTAAGAGATGCCCATGTGGCACAGAACAGAGAAAGTGCTTGGGGAGTGAGGAGGGAGGACAAGTTAGCCTATGCTTCTGTTTCCTCTTCTGCAAAAGGAAGATCATTGATTTTACCTTAGGACGGTTACATGGATGAAATGAGACGTGTAAACAACTTGGCTCAGAGTTGCTGCTTTGAGGAACAGCTGCAAATTATGCCCTTTGTTGCAGCAAGTCCCCCTTCTTCTGGTAGTAGCAGCAGCGTCATCATCCCTTTGCTTGGGGAGGGATGAGGCCAGGCTCATCAGAGCACCCCATGCCCCTGGTCCTGGCAATTCACGGAGGAAGGAACATCAAATGGGTCAGAATGAGCCAATACTGGAGGAAGACACAGTGTCCTATTCATGGACTTGGACCCCAAATACACACTTTCACCTGTACTTACCTGTGTCTGCACACTAAAGTCCTACTGTGAATGAAGGTATTGTAATTATTTTTATGAATAGCTTTGAGGAAAAAATATCATTGCCCATTTTAAAATGAAAGTGTTTAACTATTACTACCATGGACATTCTTAAAATCGTTTTTGTACTAAGGAAAAATAAAATGAATTTCCCTTGCAGAAAAAAAAGAAAAGGAATGGGCCAATAAATTCAACTTGGTAACTTTCATTGGAAGGATTGGGGGAGTCTTTGCTGCTGGGGGTTCTAAAAGTGAAGTGAAGTAAAAGTTGCTCAGTCGTGTCTGACTCTTTGCGACCCCATGGACTATACAGTCCATGGAATTCTCTAGGCCAGAATATTGGAGTGGGTAGCCTTTCCCTTCTCCAGGGGATACTTCTGACCCAGGAATCGAACTGGGGTCTCCTGCATTGCAGGCGGATTCTTTACCAACTGAGGTAGGAGGGAAGGTTCTGAGAGGAGGATATAAGCCGGGAACTGCAAGCACCAATGTGCCACCGAGAGGCAGAGGCTGCCTGAGGAGAGAGGTCCCATACTGAAGGCGGTTGGGAGATGGAGGGAACAAGCCCCATGGGTCCAGTCATTTCTGGAACTGCCCTAGACATCTCAGTTATGTGACTAGGAAAATTCTAGTTCTTGTCTAATCTAATTCAAATGCCTTTCTGTTCCATGCAAACAAGAATCTTGGCTAATGCAGAGCTCACCAGATTTGGTTTGCCCATGCTCCCTGCCATTGCTCAGGGTGCGGTGAGGGGCTCCTTGAGGCCAGCAAAGCTAATACCACAGCCCACCTTCTCGTCCTCAGCCTCCTTCTCTTCAGTCCATCATCCACCACACTGACCATTCTGGGCTTAGTCCTGTTTCTCCTCTCTTAGAAGGCTCCTTCCCAGCCCGCCCCCCACCACTGTGAAGAGAGCAAGTCGCCACTTCCCCAGCTCTACCTGCAAAGCCCTCTACAGTCTGACCCAAGTCCCTCTCAGGACCCTCTCCCCGGCCACCCCAGCTGCTGCTTTACAGGTATTGGCCTGATCCATAGCTGCCAGCTCCCTACTCTGAAATGCTCCCCCGCACCCTCCCACACGCCCTGTGCCTTTCCCTGGAAAACCTTCCCCTTCTCACCAATCTGCCAACATTCCACTTCCTCAACTATCTTCTCTTCTGAGAAGCCTGCCCAGATGACCGAGGCAGAGTGAATGTCTCACTGCCCTGCCCTTCCTCCCTGCTTACACATGGTGCTTGTCAGTCTGTCCTTAAGTGAGAATAACGTGTATACATTCTGAGAGCAGGAAGCATGTCAGAGTCCTCCAGG
The DNA here is from genome assembly GCA_006408695.1 of Aepyceros melampus. Lineage (NCBI taxonomy): Eukaryota > Metazoa > Chordata > Mammalia > Artiodactyla > Bovidae > Aepyceros > Aepyceros melampus. The sequence continues at coordinate 148,246 of SJXQ01005515.1, read as the reverse complement.
GGCCCCCACGCAAGGATTGCCTGCCATATGCTCTTGGTAAACTTGTTGACACAGACCTCAGCTTCTAGCTGACAAGCTCTGAGGCCCCTGCCCCTCCTCTCAACCATACTCTAGGAGAAGGGAATGTAGCCTTGGGGTCACATTTCCTCTTTACCAGGAAACTTTTTCTAATTGTGGTAAAAGGCACATAAAATAAATTGTAAATTTAAACCATTTTAAAGTATGCAGTTTGGTGGCATTAAGTGCCGCCACAATGCCAGGCACCTATCACCATGATCTGGTTCCAGAACTTTTCAGCAGCTCAGATGGAAACCTCATACCTGCTAGGCAGTCCCCTCCCATTCCTCCGCTTCCCCCACCAGGGCTGTCAAACACTAGTCTGCTTTCTGTCTGTGTGGATTTGCCTGTCCTGGGCATCTCATGTAAACAGACTCATGCAATATGCCGTCTTTATGTCTGGCTTCTTTCACTTAGCATCGTGTTTTCAGGATTCATCCAGGCTGTAGCGTATGTTAGTACTTCATTCCTTCTAATGACCAAATGATACTTCACCACATGGATATATCACATTTTGTTTATCTGTTCATCAGTTGATGGATATTAGGTTGTTTCCACATTTTGGCTATTGTGAACAGTGCTGCTATAAACATTACTGTATAAGTTTTTGTTTGAACACCTGTTTTCAAGATTGGGGTATATACCTCAGAGTGAAATTGCTGGGTCACATGGTAATTCTCATCTACTGGGAAGCCTCTCACACTTGTCATCTTTAATTTCAGCAATATCCCGAGTCTGCTTAACTGACTTGACTTTGGGAGAGTTCATCAGCTTTTTAAAAGTAAGCTATTGCGTCTTTATGACTGTCTCCTGACAGCAATCCTTAAAGGATGTTCCCAGCTTTTAATAGTAACCTTTTGCTGTTTTGAGTTTTCTGTTGTCTAAGCTATTCAGATCCACTTGTCTCATTTGTGCATCACAGAAATGCTGCAGGGTCGATATTATGATGTCCGTTTTTCAGATGAAGAGGCTGGGTTTCAGTGGAGGGATGTGACTTGACAAGGTTCACAGCCATAGGGGACCAGCTGAGATTGATTCCCAGAGCCAAGCCCTTTCCATACAACCACAGTGTCCTTCTCTGTCCAAGGTCTTTTTTGAAATAACGTATTTTGGATATCTGAAATGTATTCTCAGATCCATTACTGTTAAAAATGCCCCTTGCTGGTCCGTGCTGGTACAGACTTCACACACTCTGCCAGTTGGCACCTCGTTTATAATCAGAACTTTTTCCCTGGGGCAGATTCTGCCTATAGCAAGAAGATCAACTTTTTCCTTTTCTGGATCTTCTGGGACCTGCTGCAATCCTGGGTTAATACTCCCTTTTGATGTTGAGCTGAAGCTAAATGTGAGTGTGTCCCTCAGCTCAATCTGACATTTCTTCCCCATTCTTTTATCCAACTCAAGTTCAACCCAAGAGCATCCTCTTCCCCTTCTCAGGAGGAAACTCTCTCTTGGACTGAGGAGTCCCGTGGTCTCTTTGGAGCGGAGAAGAGGCACAGCCATGCCTGGAAGCCTCCAACCCTAGTATCCTATTTCCCCGCGGAACCCCACGGAAAACTGTAAAGCAAAATAGACGACGGACGACGATGACAACACCACATTCATCAGAGCACACCGTGCCCCTGCTGCTTCAGGTCTATCGGCTCATACTGTCCCCCAGCTGTGCTAGAAGGAGGATGTCATTCAGCGGGTGAGGAAGCTAGACTCAGTGCCCTGGGGTGATTTCTCCAGAGCAGCAGAGCTGAGGGTGGCCGGGCAGGACTGGACACCAGCAGAGCCCACTCTGTCCCACATCCTGGCTGCCATCTGCCTCCCAGGGAGAAGCTTTGGGAGTGGGACTGGCCCTGCCCTGGCAGTCCTGTAAGTGTCCTGAGCCAGCTTTGCCCAAGTTATGTCCTCTGGAACCCTGGTGCTCTGGGTGATAATGGGAGCTCTGAAAATAAAGGTTCCACACTTTGATACACTTGGGGATATCACAATGAGGCAGGTTTCTGTCCTGTAGGCCTTCTCAGCCCTTAAGAGGCAAAATAGCCCTGGGACTTCCCTGGCAGTCCAGTGGTTAAGACTTTGCACTGCCAATGCAGAGGGTGTGGGTTCGATCCCTGTTCCTGGAACAAAAATCCCATATAACTTGCAGTGTGGTCCAGAGATTTAGATAAGTAGACAAATAAATAGACCCAGACATGGAGAACGGTGGACACAGCAGGGGTAGGAGAGAGTGGGGTGAGCTGAGAGAGTAGCGCAGGTACGTATGCATTCCCATATATAAACTGGATGGGAATAGCTGGTGGGGATTTGCTGCATGATGCCGGGAGCGCAACCAGGTGTTCTGTGACTACCTAGAGGGGTGGCAGCAGTGGGAAGGGGTGGTGGATGGGAGGGAGGTTCAAGAAGGAGGAGACCCGTATGCCTATGACTGATTTATGTTGACCTATGGCAGAAACAAGCACAACATTGTAAAACAATAATCCTCCAATTAAAAATGTTTAAAAATAAAATAATAAGTAAAATGCAGGGAGGAAAACTTAAAAAAAACTATTAAGAAAGGATATTTAGATAGCCTTAAATTTATTTGATTATGGGATGTCAAATAGAATATCTCCTTTTTCAAGAAGTGGCTCAATGTGTCTTCCTCAAAGCCCTGATCAGAGATGCCCCTGAGCCCTCTAATTAGTCGGTATCCAGAACTGAGGGAGCATGATGGCTGTGCCCGTGGGCTCTGGGCCAGGCTGTCTGGGATCACATCTCAGCCCTGCTGTGTAGTAGCTGCATGAACCTCAAGCAAGTTACTTCATCTGTCTGTACTTTAATTTCTGCATTTGTAAAACATGGATGATGATAACAATGTAAATTATATTCTACATGTAATCTTCTTAGAACAATGTTCAGCACATAGCCAGCACTCACTAGACGCCCCATGGCATTTTCAATCCTTCTTGAGCCCTGCAAATCAGAGTCTACACCTGGCCTCCCTGCGCCCAGGCCAACAGTAGCCTTTTTTTTTTTGTTTTATAAAAGTGAAGATGATGCAAAGCCAATGAAAAGACAGCTCCCTGGGAATAACCCTTCCTATCCTTGATGGCTGTGAAAGCTCCTTTTATTTCTACGTGACTTTTTTCTCCCTCACAGACAGGCACATAAGAGTCAGAAGACCAAGATTCTGCACGCTACTTGTTTATTTTTCCAGTGGGATCGTGAGTTTCCTTCCCAACAACATGGAACGTAACAAGCCTCTAAACCAAGGCAAGGCACAGAGTGGGTGGGGTTACAGCAGGCAGAGGCTGGATGGCCAAGCCACAGAGGACAGCACCGGTGACAGGTGATGTGTGTCTTCCCCTTTGGGGGAAGCGGGAGATGCGGAATATGACAAGTGGACTTGCATACTAAAATAGGAGAATTCACAGTAACTGCTGCAACAGACCTAAAATCTTAGTGGTGGTGCGTGCACACCTTGGGGACGAAGTGTAACACGAGTTGCGATGCCCACCTCCACTAGCAAGAAGTTCTAGAAGAGACCAGTCTATATGGAATATATGGCCAGCATTAAGTGGGTATGTGAATACCAAGAATTCCTGGATGACTTTGGCTGTGAAAACCTTTTTCTGTTGCTCGGCTGATGCTCCCCTCCCTCTTATTGGAGAAGCAAGACCTTGAGGGAGAGCATGTGTTAATTCTCTCAGCTTTTAAAAGTCTTCTCTGCAAGTCTGAGTCTCTAGTGGTCTACATCCCAGTTTATCAAATTCTTCCTCTGGGAGGCCTCAGGCTCTGCAGTAGCTGTCACTTGTCTCACTGACTTCACCTGGAGCAGAGATGGTCTATGCTCTCTGTATACGTCCATGCCCCACCCTCCTGCATTTCCCAGCTTCCCTTGCAGTTTACTGGGGCTGTATAACTATCTCTGCCCAAGAGACCAGGTGTCACCTCTGAGTTGAGGTGCCAAGGGCAGGGCCTCCTACCTCTGCCCCTGTCAAGATGGCTCTGGAGGCCAGGAGCTTCATAGAAGAGCTGGAAGAACCAACTCAGAAGCAGATGCACCCCCTCCTCCTGGGTCTGCTTTCTCATTGGGAGTGTGTGAGCGGGGAGGGGAAAAGAGGGGCCCTCACCTACTCAATGGACATGAGTTTGAGCAAGCCCTGGGAGATGGTGGACAGAGAAGCCTGGCATGCTTCAGTCCATGGGGTTGCAGAGTGTTGGACAAGACAGAGTGACTGAACAAAAACAGCTGGTTAAGAGAGGAACGCAGTGTTTGCACACAGGGCCGACCAGGAATTCTTGGCATTTACACAGCCATCTAGCACTACATGTACCTTCCACGTGGGCTTTCTGTGACTAAACTTCTTGCTGTAATTTGGGGGAACAGTGTGACCTGTGATTCTGATACACCAGCGGTACCATGGGACAGTGTGGCAGGCAGCATGCCTCAGACTACAATATACACACAAATGACCCAGAGGTCTCATTAAGCTGCAGATTCTGATTCAGTAATTCTGCAGCAGCACTCAAGAGCCTGCATTTCTAGCAAGCTCCCAGGTAATGCTGACGCTGCTGGTCACTAGACTATGTTCTGAATAGGAAGGTGAGGGGGCAGGGCTGACCCATCCATTACATATGGTAGGAACAGAGCCTAAGGCCCTTGAAATTAATCAGTTTTAAAAATCAGAAAAAAAAAAGCTTTTAGGTAAAAGAAAATGTTTTAATACATAACACTTAACATATTTATCTTTACACCAACAGAGATATAGATTTTGTAAGCAAGAAGGAGCTCACGGGACTTCCTCGGCCATCCAGTGGTTAAGACTCTGTGCTTCCACTGCAGTGCAGCATGAGTTTGATTCCTGGTCAAGGAAATACGATCCCTCAAGGTACAGCAAAAAAGTAAAAGCAAATAAGTAGTTGGTTTTTTTTTTTTTTTTTAAAAAAGAAGGGCCTCATTAAGGCAAAATGCCTAGACCCCACCAAAATCCTACACAGGGCAGGGGCAGTGGGAGGGGCTGTGCCATCTATAGTGTATGCTGCTGCTGCTGCTGCTGCTAAGTCGCTTCAGTCGTGTCCAACTCTGTGTGACCCGAGAGACAGCAGCCCACCAGGCTCCCCCATCCCTGGGATTCTCCAGCCAAGAACACTGGAGTGGGTTGCCATTTCCTTCTCCAATGCATAAAAATGAAAAATGAAAGTGAAGTCGCTCAGTCGTGTCCGACTTTTAGCGACCCCGTGTATGTGAGTGTGCATATTCGACTCTTAGTAACCCCATGGACTGTAGCCTGCCAGGCTCCTTTGTCCATGGGATTTCCCAGGCAACAGTATTGGAGTGGGTTGCCATTTCCTCCTCCAGGGAATCTTCCCGGCCGAGGGAAGGACAGAGAAGCCTGGCATGCTTCAGTCCATTGCAGGTGGATTCTTTACATGATGAGCCATCAGTGAAACCCCTCTATAGTACATAAAATTATGAAATCTTGAGCAGTCATGAAAGGTGACACAGATAAAATGGCTCTGTGGTCCTCTCAGTGGGGAGAATCATATGAGATACAGTATAAGAACATGTTACTAGGCAACAGGGAATGGCTTTGGCAGCCAAGCTCATCCAGAAATTCTTGGCATCCATACTCACTTAATGTTGATTCCTTTTAGGATGGTCTCTTCTAGAACTTCTTGCCACAAGCTGGAGGTGGGCATCCCGATTTGCATTAGACTTAGTCACCAAGATGCAGTGAGTTGTTTGAACCATTTTTCTGAGTGTCCTCAGGTTCTTAAGATCTCCACTCAGGGAGCTCTGAGGGGTACCCAATGCCCCTGGCGGCCCTCAAATTCTAGTGTCCCAAAGTCTTCCAAGAGACTTCCAGTCTTTTTGTCCCTGCTCCCCATGGCATAGGACACACCCATGTGCTCCCAGAGCTGGGGGGCTTGGAGCAGCTGGCCCTGCAGTGAAAGGGAAGAAGGACCAGGCTCCAGAGGCATTTTTTGTTAGTGACGAACACAAGACCATCATCTCTAATCTAAGCAGCAAACGTTCAAAGCATGAGTCAAACGCCTTGTAACAAGAAAGAGAATGAATAAGCATTTCCTTCAGCAGTAAATGTTTCCTTAAAGACACAGCCATCCATTTGGACCTGATGCCAGTTCCGACTGTCCCCAAAAGCACTGCGTTTGCTTCGAGAGAATGGACAATAATAGCTGACTCTAACACACCTGCGATCCTCCTTTGTCACAGATGCATCTGACACAATTATTGCTGTTGCTTGGCCTCAATCATGCAACTACTGGGGTGAACCACTGGGCCTTGGTCGGTGTACTGTTCATGGATGAGGAAACTAAGGTCTCAGAAGGGAGATGTCATCTGTTCAAAGGCACAAAATGAGTTAGAAGCAGAGCCATGCCTAGCCCCTGGGACCACTGCTTATATATGGAGTCTTCATTTCAGCACCAGAGATGGCTATTGGAATACTGCCTTCAAACTTTTACTGTTTTCAGACCTGGGAAGAGTCATTCTTTCATTCACTCGCTGTCTACCGAAAACCACCTTAAACCTGCCATGGTTCTAGCTTCCCTTAATACATCTCAATAAAATCATAATGATCTAACCTTTTGAAGAGTCTTACTGGCCCAGCCTCTATGTCCTCCAGCCTGATAGTTCCAAGTGTGGGTTTCTTTCTGTTGATGGGCTGTATGTGTTTTGCAGCAAGGGCAATCTAACCTTGACCTTACCACTTTCCACCGTATAAACCTGAGTGAACTAGCAAAACTCAAAGCCTCAATTTCTCATCAGTAAAACAGAGATATTATTACCTATCTCACAAGGTGCAAAAATGTTATATATGTGTAGAGCATTTAACACACTATGTAGCTGGTGCTCAGTCAATGACAGCTGTGATAGTGATGATTATAAGTACATCACTATTCTCTTGTTCTTGTCAAGTGAAACAAGCTCCTGGGGATTTCAGCAAGTGGAACCTCCCCACCCAGAATGTTGAAAAGTCAGGCTTTCTTTGTTCACGTGTGTGCACAACTTCTGTGGTTTACAAACTATAGGACTCATGACAGAGGGACAACTTGTAAGTGTTTCTGGGTCTAATATACCAGATCCTTGAAGTCATCACCACGTCCATCTTTGTCTGCTGAACCCAGCTGACCAGAGAAACAGTCTGCCCCAACCAGCGTAAGGCCCTGTGAACCCCAGCATTGTTGGGAATGGTGGCTGTACGTGGGGACAACTGCAAAGGGAACAAGGCTGACCTCTGATGTACAACCATGTGAAAAACCACATGTAATGGATATGATTAGTCATCTGTGGAAGTAACCCAAGAAATTGTCTGTAAATGTGGCTAAAGAGATGGGAGGCTTGACCAGGATCTCCAGAGGGCAGGACAGAAAGACAATTATAAGCGTGTGACGACACCTTTCGGAGAGAACTTTGCTCTCAGCAATTTCCCCTTCTCTAAGAGGATCCTTTACATACTGAGGAATGGCTCCTTATGGCTGCATCTATATCCCACGATCTTGTCACCTGACCTTGGCTGATTGATACTGACCCAACCAAACTGGGCCTATCAGGGTCTCTCCCCTGAGACCTCGGACAGAGATGAGGAGCTGTGGAACCTGGTTAAGATAGGAGTTGAGCCCTAGTGTGGTGGTCTTCCAGGTGGGGGGTGCATACCCAGGGAATACCCAAGATGATCTGTGGAACACGGGAAGACAATCGGGAACTATTACTTATTTCTTTTCTTATTATTAAATAAGCAGACTGACAATGATACCTTAATTCAGTCACATGGAGAAAGGTCACTGTCACATCCAGTTTGTGAGATGTCCTGAGGGAACACGAGAAATTCTACAATGTAAGGGACTGACGTCACATCCTCATGTATTCATTTGCTTTCAGTGACATATGACACAGTTTAGATGTGATCAAGTGGATTCGTGAAACATATCTAGTTTTAAGCAAACCAATCATCATAAAATGGACAAGTGGCTTAAATGTCTCCTGCAAATATGTGGAGTAAGTATACTGTAACTACTAATAATACCACAAGCAACTCTCAAAAGTTCCTACAAACTAGTGGATCAAACTAAAACAAAAAAGTTCACTTACAATTCTGTACATAAGGACAATTTTCCTCTACATCAGCTGTCTGAGCTGGCCATCCTTCGCCTGCTCTCTCTCTCCTTGCCCTGCCCCAGGATTCATCCTCTCTGCTCTGGGCTCCCGGATGACACCTATAAGACTGGATGCAGGCTTCCGTGCTTGCTGAGTTTGGCCAATGGACCAGTAGGAGCTGGGGGTAGGGGCAGAGGTTGGGCATTTCCTTCCCTGCATTTCCTTCCTTCTTGCTTCAGTGTTACGTCTCTGGCAGTGGCTGGGACCTTCCTTAATAACAGCTCAACCTGGATGGTCCCACCTCCATGGCTCCAGGTGTCACTGGCTTCCAATCACACTATTTTCTCCTCTAGCCCCTCCTGGCTAGAACTGGTAATGGCTCCCTGCTGTTGCTAGTTTGAGGGAGTACCTGGGCACCGTCCCTCGTGGTTTCTAAACGTCTGTAAATGGTTCTTTCTTTTGTTAAATCTTTTGAGCCAACTCAGTTAAATTTGGTTCCTCGCCGGGAGACTGGTACATGTCTCATGTAGCCATGACAGTTATTAAAGCCAGGGGTTATCCAAAGTGCTGAGATCTTAAAACATAATGAGGCATAAGTAATCACATTTCTCTTACTAAAGAATACTCTTTTAAGGAAAACAAAACAAAAAAAGTTGCTGGCACTGGTAAAAACACAAAGCAAGATTTTAAAATAGTGTTTTCTCTTAAAAATTTCTATCTTTACTAGTTTTATAAAATAACTTGCATATCGCCAGTGGTAAAGATCCAACTGCCAGTGGAGACACAGTGCAGGAGACACAAGAGACACAGGTTTGATCCCTGGGCTGGAAAGATCCCCTGGAGTAGGAAATGGCAACCCACCCCAGTATTCTTGCCTAGAAAATTACACGAACAGAAGAGTCTGGAGGGCGACGGTCCATGGGGTCGCAAAAGACTTGGACATGCCTGAGCACAAGCACAAAGTGAATGCAGTAGCTCATGAACACAACTGCAAACAAAGACATACACATAAACGAGAGACGCAGTCTAAAATATTTTAATTGATGAGATGAACCATCAAAACCCTCTGCTGTAGAGAAGACCTCTGCTGTAAAGAAAACACTGGCAAGTTCCTGCTGCCAGGTCCCTGCCACTGCCAGGGGGGTGCGTTCCTGGGGCAGGTCTCCTCCTTCCTTTGATTCTCTGAACTATGTTCCAACAAATCCCATCTTTCTACAGAAGACAAAGGGAAAAAAAAAAAAAAAGGGAAAAAAAAAAAAAGAAAAAAAAAAGAAGACAAAGGGAATTCCAAAGAGAAATGCTTATCTAAAGTTCCCAGAGGACAGACCCATCCTGTGCTCTGGGGGAGTCTCTTTGTTATAAGCAGAGATGGCTAGCAGACCATCTTATGGCTCACGTGAAATACTCCTTAGAACGTTCCACCTTCTGAGCTAAACTTCCATCTCCCAGGCATTTTGGTCACTGGAAGGGTAATCCTTCCCCTTACATTAGCACACAGACATTCAGAATTACATATTTCAGTCTCTTGTGAGTTCGATTATCATGAGTCAGTCTCCATATACATAATTAACTCCAGGCCACAGACCAGGACCCTGGAATACCCCCAAGACCATGTTCCTTAGGGAGTCCTCTTGGCATCCAGTCTAGATTCCTCCTGACAATATTCAGCTTCATCATCATCACCTTCCATCAGGGACAAGTTGGATCTCAACTGGGAAATAGGAAAGATGTTAAGGTAAGAAGTCCAGAAGGGCATCACAGTCTTTCTACCAGGGATCCAAACCCAAACAAGTTGAAAATATCATGATAAGACAGCCCTTAGTGAAACCTGACCACCTAGAGCCACAAAACTCTAGGCGTTCCATGTGCTTGAAGCTTAAATAACCGTTATTATTTATTGAGTACTTATACACATATAAGTACTATGGATACAGCAGTCCATTTCATTTTCATAAAACCTCTTTGAGCAAGTTAAATTATTATCACCTTCAGCCTCATCTTACAGGTAAGAAAAGTAGTTAGATTCTTTCCCCCAAAGTCACATGGTAAGTTGCAGAGTAGGGATTTGAATTCAGGTCATTTGATTTGAACACCTGAGGTCCCAACCATACTCCATGCTGCCTCTGTAGCAGATTGCGTGGCCTTGGCCATGTCTAGGAACTTTTCGGGCATAAACCTTGGTGAGTCAGAGAGAATGACTCAGGATTCATGACATAGGACATGGCATTTCCTGCTAATAGAAAGCTCATGGTTCTAGACTTGTATTTTCCTACTAAACAGAAGATAAGGTCTTGTTCATGGACAAGGTTATGAGACCTGATAGAGACTGCCACATACTGGGAGTTCCCTGGCGGCCCAGTGGTTAAGAATTCACCTTCCAACACAAATGATGAGAGTTCAATCCCTGGTAGGGAAACTAAGATCTGAGAACTAACTTCCAAGCATGAATGCCACAACGAAAAATCCCACATGCCACAACTAAGACCTTACCCAGAAGGGTGGGATGGGAAGGGGTCGCTGAGAGCAGACACCAAGCTGAGGGATTTAACCCCACGAAGTGGACACCATCATTATCCCTGTTTTACAGGAGAGGGAACTGAGACTCGGAGAGGTTACTGTGGCTCAAGGTGTAGAGCTGGTCGGTGGTAGAGTCACATGGTCACTCCAGGGCCTGTGCTCTCCACCAGGCAAGGTGCTACTTCCAGCTCCAGCCGCCAGCTTCCACTGTGATTGTGAGAGAAGAGCAGGTCAAAGCTGAGCCCTCCTCCCGACTCAGAGCTGGCGCTCTTTTAACTACATCTGTATGACAAATTCAAGGGTGTCTTCAGGCTTTCTTTCTCTTCTAATGAACCAGGAACCCTGGGCTCTCTGGAAACATGCTCCAGTTAGCTTGTGTTTAGCCTCTGGAAGCCTCTGTGTGTCTCTTCCCGGAGTGACCACCATGCCCTCTGCACCATGTCCCAGCCTGCACCCCTGCTGCCATCACTGGATGGGCCCGTCCCTTCCAACCTCTTCTGGGCCCGTTGGCTCCTAATTTTCACTTAGTTTTGCTGGGGTGGCTCAATCCCCCTCTGCCTCATCTTATGCTCACTGATATGCCTGCTCACAGAACCTGTGTTTCCTAAACCCGAGTCATCTACACCCCACACTCACATGTTCTCTCCTATATATTTAGTGATTTAATTTTTTTCATTTGATTAGCAGGGAGCCAGGAGAAGGCAATGGCACCCCACTCCAGTATTCTTGCCTGGAAAATCCCATGGACGGAGGAGCCTGATGGGCTGCAGTCCATGGGGTCGCTAAGAGTCAGACATGACTGGGTGACTTCACTTTCCTGCATTGGAGAAGGAAATGGCAACCCACTCCAGTGTTCTTGCCTGGAGAATCCCAGGGATAGCAGAGCCTGGTGGGCTGCCATCTATGGGATCGCACAGAGTCAGACACGACTGAAGTGACTTAGCAAGCAAGCAAGGATTGCTCTCTTGGCTGGGCCATTTACCAGCTCTGTGTTGTTGGCCAAGTTCTTTACCTTCTCTGGCCCTCAGTTTCCTCATCTGTACAATAGAGCAAACAGCTGTAACTACTTCAGAGGGCTGCTGTGAGGATGAAATGAGGTCCTGCAGGGAAAACGATAGAATATCACTAAGCACACGAGAAGTGCCCGGTGTGTTAGCCTCCCCTGTCGTCACACTTATTTTAAAAGGGAACTGTATATCCCTACCATCCATGGAAAAGTCAGTACCATTTGTAACACAAATAGAGAGGACTTAGTTGTAAAAATAAACTTAATGAAAACAGTTATTAAATTCTAAGTATTCCTGACGAAGTCCCAAGCCCAAGACTTGCTCTCATTTTTGTCAAGAAGAGAGACAGGAAAGCATTGGAAAGATGTTGAAGGCACACTAGGTCCAAACCCGGGGGAAAAACTTGCTCTGATTTGCCTGGGATGTCTGGTTTTAGTACTGCAAGTCCTGTACACCCGCGCTCCTGGGCTGCCGCATATAGACGGGAAAGAACATAAAAGGCAATTCTGACGTGAATCCATGTGTTTAGAGCTGAGTCAATATCCCACTCACTAGCATCTTGCAGAAAATACCCACACCCTAGAGTCACACCGAACAAGCCCACCTGGGAGCACAGAGTTCCCAAATGCCACACATGGATGGAAAAGCCATCATGTGTGTGCCACTGAGCCGGGCCCCAAAGAAAAACCACACTTGTAAATGCCCAGTGGGAGGAACGATGATTTAACTGTTGCACAGCAGAATAACTCGGTTGTTTACAACCCCCCAAAAATAATGTTTTGAAGTATCTTTAATGACATGAGAAAATAATCATGATAGAATGTTTGGTTAAAAAAAGACTACTACTCGGACATTAAAAAAAAAGAATGAAATCTTGCCATTTGCAAGACAGACTTGGAGGGTATTATGTTTAGTGAAATGTCAGACAAAGAAAGACAAATACCTTATGATATCACTTATGTGGAATCTAAAAAACAAACTAGTGAATATAACAAAAAAAGAAAGAGATTCACAAATAACTCCAGTGGTTACCAGTGAGGAAAGGGAAGCAGGAGGGGTAGGATAAGAGTAAGGGATTAAAATTTGCAAACTGTTATGTATAAAATAAATGATCTATGAGGATATAATGTACAACATGGGAACATAGCCAGCATTTGAAACTATATAAGGAGTATAACCTTTAAAAACTGTGAATCAGGAAGAACTGATGCTGGAGCTGAAACTCCAATACCTTGGCCACCTGATGCTAAGAACTAACTCATTTGAAAAGACCCTGATGTTGGGAAAGATTGAAGGTGGGAGGAAAAGGGGACGACAGAGAATGAAGGGTTGGATGGAATCACTGACTCAACGGACATGAGTTTGAGTAAGCTCCGGGAGTTGGTGATGGACAGGGAGGCCTGGCGTGCTGAAATCTATGGGGTCGCAAAAAGTCGGACACAACTGAGTGACTGAACTGAACTGAGTGCTGTAAGCTGTAACATATAATATTGCACATCACTGATACTTCAGTTTTTTAAAAATTGGGGGGAAAAAAAAGCCAAAGATGTCCTTCAGTAGGAGAATGGATAAACCGTGGTGCATCTAGGTAACGGAATGTTATTCAGCGCTAAAAAGAAATGAGCTATCAAGCCATGAAAAGACATAGAAGAATCTTAAAGGCTTATTACTGTGTGAAAGAAGACAGTTTGAAAAGGCTACATAGTATGTGATTGCAACTGTATGGCATTCTGGAAAAGGTGAAACTATGGACAGTACTAAAATCTGTGATTGCTAGAGGTTGGGGTTATTGGAGAAGGATGAATAGATGGAGCACAGATGACTTTTAGGCAAGAGAAAATACTCTGTATGATACTATCATGGTGCATACATGTCATTATATGGTTTTTCCAAACCCACAGAATGTACCACACCAAGAGTGGACCCTAGGGTAAACCGTGGACTTTGGGTGACTATGATTGTCAATGCAGGTTCATCAGTTGTAACATGTATCAATCACCCTGGTGGAGCTGTTACCTGGCAGAGGCTGTGCGTGTGTGGGGGTGGGGAGGAACTGGGAAATTTCTGTGCAGACTTTCCTCTCAACTTTGCTGTGACCCTAAAACTGCTCTTAAAAAATAGTCTTTTAAAAAATTGTTTTTTTGTCTGTGCCGTGTGGTTTGCAGGATCTTAGTTCCCCGAACCTGGGCCACTGCAGTGAAAGCGCTGAGTCCTAAACACTGGCCCACCAGGGAATTCCTTTAAAACAATTCTGTTTTTCAGCAGACTATAAAACCCGTATGGTAAGACCCTAGTTTTATAAAATATACAGAAATGTAAAGGAAGAGACACACCATATTAACAATATTTGGGGGACTTCCCTGACGGTCCAGTGCTTAAAACTCCACTCTTCCAATGCAGGGGGCACAAGTTCGATCCCTGGTCACAACTAAGATCCCCCATGTCGTGCAGCCTGGGCAAAAATAAAAACCCAGTACTTATCTCTGAATGATGCGATTCCACAGAGATCTTTCACTATTTATATTTGTTTCTGAATTTCTTACTTATACTTTCCAAGAAAGTTTAGCAAAGAATACACATTACTTGTATTACTAGGGAAAAAAATCTGAATAAAAGTTATAAATTTTAAAAGTACTGGGATGGGAAGAAAGTAACGAGAGCAGATTAAGCCCCAGCCTTCGCTAACCCTTTTTTCACATCTGTGGCTTATTAGCTGAGAGGCAGAAGAGGTTTTCTGTCCGGCTGGCTGACTGTCACCTGTTTGCCTTCTTCCGTGGGGAAGGCCCTCACAGAGAAGTCAGGGCATGCCCCAGGTCACGGACTCATGTGGCCTCTGCACCTCATCTGCTGAGGCTGCCCTGGGCTGTCACCTGGACTCAGGGTCTGGCCTCCAAGGTCCACGGAGCAAAAGGAATCCCTTGACCTTCCCATCACCTGGACTGTGACGCTCTAACTGCCCGAGATCCTGGCTACTAACTAGAGGCAGCATGGCATCCAGAACTGCAAGTGCCCGCTTTGGGCCAAACTGGCCTGAGCTGGAGTCCTTGCTCAGCACCCACTGACTGTGTTCCCTTCGGCATGTTGCCTCACCTCTCTCAACCACAACACTCTCATCTCTACCACAGGATTAAATGAAATAACAGTTCCCGCACAGACCTTGGCACAAGGTCAGCTCATATCCATTTTCTCTCCTCCTTCCTTTTATATTGGCTACAAGAGAACTCAGCTCTCTGTCTCTGTCCCCCTGCCTCCAAGAGCTCAAAGAGCAGAGTCTGGAGGCTCCTAGATCTCTCCTCCCCACCCGTCTGGGCCTCTGCTCCTCCTCAGTGATCAGTCCCTCTGCTGACCACCAAGCCACAGAGAGGGCGGCTAGAGGCACTCTAGAAGCTACATGCGGCTACCCAGGAGAGGTGGCAGGGTAAGCAGGGGGTGGATAACTTGAGACACCCCCCCACACACACACCTTGCATTCTCTCAAGATTCACCAGAAGAATCTGATCATCAGGCACACATACGTAATAAACCCAGGGCCCTGTTTAACCAGAAACCACATTATAAACATTATGTCCATTTCTTCATAAGGAAAAAAATCGCTCCTGAGAACTTCGTATTGATACACTCTTGGCATTATTCTGAGTGTAGGACACACTCTACAGAATGAGACGGAGTCTCTGCCCTAAGAGAGCTCAACATCCACTCCTCCTGTGGGCACATCCCTCCACCTTTGTTACTAATAGGACAGAGGCAAGGATTATTTGGGAAGCTGAGAATCCATATGTGAGCTTCAGTCCACCAGGCAAGGGATCTGGCTTCCTCACACAGAGACTCACAGAACCGACCCCTCGTCCTGAAATTATGAGCCCACTGGTCCACCTGAGAGTTAGTTTCAAGTAGAAGACATCCCATGGCCTTAACTATCTTCATCCAGGATACGAAGTCTCCCACTTGTCCCTTGGTGGCTGGATGGCCTTGGACAGGTCATGTAACATCGCCCAGTTCTAGTGTCCGCCTGTGAAATTGAGGTGAAGACACACCCCCTTTAGCACTGCTGGCGAGAGCACACGGAATCACGTATGGAAAGCCTGCCACTCAGTGTTGGAAGACAGTCGGTGCTTCCCCACGACCCGCTCAGAAGCGGCACCAGCCAGAGATGAACAGGGCGTGGCGGTTAGAGCAGAGCCGATGGAGATGGGCTGCCTGGGGTCATAGGCCAGCACCACCTGCCCCAGCTGTGTTTCCTCTCTGGGTTAAAATGTCCCATCTACATGATGAGGATAATAATAACCTGTGCTTTGTAGGGTTGTGGAGGTCTGAATGACTACACAGCAAGTGCTTAGAGCAGAGTTCCATGCATAGTAAGAATGGCATGTTTGCTTTTTTTTTCTTCTAGAAACATGTTGATGGGGATCACTGATCATGGTGTAGCAATTTGTACAGGATTATACCTCCCCATCTTACATGGTATGCAAGAACATCCTCCTTACTACCAAGCACAGAGGAAGGTGCATCAGCCGTGAATACAAACAGCCACTTTCAACACACACCTATAGTCTTGCGCACCCACACACAAACACCACTGAATCATGGACAAAACGAACGTGACAATGACGATTGTAATATCCATTAGGGACAAAAAGCCCAGGACACTCCCCAAGGCAGAAATGTACCTTCATATTCCCAGTTGTGTTGAGCATTGCAGCTAGACTCGTACGGAGTTGGCTCTGACTCTAGCTCTCCTAGCTCTGCTCCTCCTCAGTGGTCTGACCCTAGACAAGTCACTTAGAATCTGAGTTTCCTCCCCATAAAAGCCTTGGGGTGAAGCTGAGGGGAGTTCACGCCACCTGTCACCTGCACGTCACTGCCACCTGGTGGGGACAACAGAAGCCCTGGCAGGCTCTGACTCCCTAGTGCTCCCAGCCTAACAGCCTGGGAAGCAACTGCATTTTTCCTGCACGAGATCCATGGGCTGCTTGACTTCCCCCACCCCGAAACCCTCAAGGAGCAGCCTGAAAAGTGGGTAAAGAGAGCAGCTGCTGCTGAACTCTGGGAGATGGGAGCACCAGCCAGGGGTCCCTGACAATCCCACACTGTGTTCACTCAATCTGCAGAGCATCTCCAGGCTTTTACAGCCATTTACTGGACAGGAGGGAACAGACAGCTGGACCCCTCTCTGGCCTCTGGCTTCCACCGGCCTTTCCTTTGGAAAAAGGCAGCCTGAGTGCCTTCCACTCTAGGAATAGCTCTGACTCTGAGCTTCTGGAGGTGTGCAGGCTCAGCGCACAGGCCAGGCACACACAACCCCTCGAGGGTGCAGGGAAAGTTCACAGGGGGCCAAAGCTGGAGGCAGGAGAGATGGGAACAGGGGTAAAAACAGGGGCTGCCACCAGGACACAGGATAGAAAGTGCAGGGACAGAACAGGGGCAGGTCAAGGAGGGAGACAGACAGGGCTGGGCCAGCACAAGGGCCAGAGTGGACAGGAGGCGAGAGTGTTGGGGGGGGTGGCAGTGGCGGTGGCAGAGAGACACAAGTGCTCACAGAGCAGGGCTGGGGCAGCAGGCAGAGCGCGAAGAGCCCTGCCCAGTGGGCTTACGTAATCTGGGGACCCTCTATTACTCCAAAGTGGTCCACAGGCAATCTGGGGATGGGGATCCCCAGTCAGAACTCACGTTTTCTCCCTAACCTGTGCATGCTTTCCAACAGCACGCAAAAGAGACACAATTTAGTTAAGTTAGGATGGGCTAAGATTCACTTCTTAGGTGAAAATGATGACAGCAACAATAAAAATACTCGGCTGAAATGCCATTCGACCAAGCCAGCTCCCCTAGAAAGTTAAAGTCAGGCGCCCCCATCCCAGCACACCCTGTACCTTTAAGGAGGAGAAGAGTTCTCTTGCTCCCGGCTGAAGAGGCAGGTTATTCTTGGAGATAGACGACTTACCTAAAACTGAGTTATTCCCCTTTCCTCCTCCGGCCAGCCTCTCTTCACTCTGGGGAGCTTTTACCATTTAAGGTCAATGTTACATCTGGCTCCGGAGCTTGGAGCTGAGAAGCCTCTGGCTGCCGAGCTGCACTGCCCGCCTCCTCGGAGAGGGGCTGGGACTTGGCCCAGAGCTCCTCAGGGACCCCTCTGGCCCGACTCAGGGGGCAACCGGCAGGGAAGCTGGCCAGGCCATCCGAGGCTCAGCGCAGGCTGGGCCTGAGAGGCAGTGGCTGGCCCTGGGCCCCTCCCACGGGCACCCACACAGCACAGGGCAGTGCCCACAGGCAGCTCATGCTGCTGGGCATGTCCCAGCCAGGCAGGGACCGAGAGAACTAGGCCGATCTGCCTCCCAGCCTGGAGTCTCCAGTGAGCATGTGAGCCTGGACAAGACCCTGGCCCAGTGCCAGCAAGACTGGGAACATTTCCTGTCCCGGGGATTGGGAGGTGGGGGCTACTCCACCTTAAGCCCTCGGGATTAGCAGAGAGAAGGGCCTGGAAGATTCAGCTAATCCCAAACCTGGCACCAGCTCCAGGGCTTCAGTCCTTGCTCCTCCACTGAGTAGCCCTGTGGTCTTAACCTCGTGGAGCCTCAGTCTCCTCATCTCTAAAGTGGGAATCACTGGGATCACAATGCCTAACTCCTAGGGTTGCACGAGGATCTGATGAGATGATACTGAAAGGCTTAGCACAGTGCCAGCATCTCAGACTTGCTGATCAACAGCAGAGAGTTTCCTGCCCCTGCTCAGACACAGGTGAGGAAGAGCTGCTCTCTCCCGAAGTCCACACCTTGCCCTTACTTGCTCCTCACCACCTTGGGTGCAGCCCCCCCACCCAGAGAAAGATCATGGTGCTGTGGGCCCTGGCCAGTCACATGGGGGCTCCAGCCCTTTTCAGCAGTTAGAGGGAGCTCAGAGAAACCCTGAGTAGGACTGCCAGATAGAATGCAGGACACCTACTTAGACTTGAATTTCAGATAACACATATCTACTTTAGTATAAGTATGTCCCAAATATTGCACAGGACATGCTTATGTACACACGCGCGCACACACACACACACATACACACACACATATATATGCTGTGCTGTGTGCTTAATTGCTCAGTAGTGTCTAAGTCTTTGTGACTCCATGGACTGTAACCCACAAGAGTCCTCTGTCCATGTGGATTCTCCAGGCAAGAATACTGGAATGGGTTGCCATTCCCTCTTCCAGGGCATCTGCCCAACCCAGGGATCAAACCCAGGTCTGCCGCACTGCAAACCTCTTTACCATCTAAGCCACCAGGGAAGCCCAAGAATACTGGAATGGGTAGCCTATTCCTTCTCCAGGAGATTTTCCCAACTCAGGAATCAAACTGACATCTCTTGCATTGCAGGTGAATTCTTTACCAGCTGACCTACCAGGGAAGCCCCATATATATGTGTATGTATGTATATATATATATATATATATATATATATAGAATCTGAAATTCTAATTAATAGAATTTAATCGCCATCCTGTATTTTTATTTGCTAAATCTGGCAACTCTAGTCGTGGGCCATCACTTACAGCCTCAGAAAGTGCTCATCAGTCATGCTGAGAGCTCTAGATGTTGTTGCCTCAAGATGTGTGGCCTCAAGCCCTCCTGGTGACAGTTGCCTGGCTGCATACAGTCCTTATCCTCAGCTCCTGGCTGTGGCAGGCTTTCTCCCCCAGACCTGGCCCACTGGGCTTCTATCCAAGCCTCTTCCACCGATATCCAGTCCTGGACTGTCTCTTCTCCTTGTTTGTTAAGAAAGAGATTCCTGATGAGACTATAGTACATGCTGTCTGTCAAACCCATAAATAACTGTAATTTTGCATATGGAACCAGAGGAGACTCCTGGGTACTAGCCATGCTTTCCCTCAGGCATCTACACCTATGCATCTACTGGGAAAAGGCTCCCACTGGCAAAACCACAAGGTGATAGCTACTAGAACTGCAGGTATAGGGATGGGGATGAATTATCAAACTCTTTAGCGCTGTTTCTCCAACTTCATTGTGCAATAGAATCATCAAGTGTGAAACTCTCTGGACCCCTTTTCTATAAATTCTAATCTTGTGGATCTAAAGTGAGGCCCAGAAACCTATATTTTAATTAAGGCCCTTGGGTGATTCTTACTTATGCAGTTAGTCCAAAAACCCCATTTTAGGGAATGGTACTCCAAAAGTTGACTTTGTGAATCCAGCAGCAATTACTGCAAAGACAACTAGAAACTTGGGTTTTTGTGCATATGAGGAGGGAGGTGTGAGTGTATGTCTGTGTGTCTATGTGTCTGTATGTGTTATATAAACCTTATACTGAACACCTACTATATTCCAATCACTATATTAGACACTCTGCATTAAAGTATGTACCCTCCTACGTGCCCCATGAAATAGAGCTACTTAACATTCTTTTGAAAAGGAAACTAAGACTTGAAGAGGCAAAAAGACTTCTCTGATGTTCCACAGCTAGTAAGTTGTAGAGTGAAGAAAGAACTTAGGTGGTTTGGCCCTAAAAGTCTTCCCCCATACCATACTTGCTTTTCTTCAGCTTAATTTCTTAAATTAGGGTTTGTGGATAGCCTTCAGGGGTCTCTGAGCCAACTGAAACTGTGTGCAAAATACTGTGTGACTTCTGTTTTTCTTGGGCACAGGCCCATAGCTTTCACCAGACTCACAAAGGGGTCACCAAATAACATTTAAAATCACTACATTAACACACATTTCATAAAGCACGTCACTGATGGGTGTGTGAAATGAGTACGCTCTATAGAAGACAGTTTAGCATGATAAAAACTACAAGGCTTGTATCCTTTGATCCAATTCCACACCTAAGAATTTATTTTGCAAACATATTCCCACCCTTGGGGAAATGACAGATGAACACGATTATTTACTGAAGCTTTGTGTATAAAAGCAGAAGGACTGGAAACAATATAAGGGTCCACCAACTGGAAGCATAAAAAATGATGGGTATAGCCGCAGCACAGGGTGAGAAAGCACTTAATGTAGCGATAAGGAGAGCCTCCAAGATCTCATGGTTAAGTGGAAAAAGTAAGATAACAGAACAGTATATATATATATACACACACATATAAATATACTTACATTCACACATACATATTCACAAGTACATATGTGTGTGCACACACAATCTTACTAAAATCAACACAAGAAACAAATAACACTAACATTAATCGCCAGATGGTGCTAGTGGTAAAGAACCCATCTGCCAATGCAGGAGACATAAGAGACACAGGTTCAGTCCCTGGTCAGAAAGATCCCCTGGAGGAGGGCATGGCAACCCACTCCAGGATTCTTGCTTGGAGAATCCCATGGACAGAGGAGCCCGGTGGGCTCTACAGACCATAGGGTTTCAAAAAGTCGGACACAACTGAAGTGACTTAGCATGTAGTAGCCTAAGGGGAGGAAATCTAAGTGGCTGGGGCAAAGAGTATACACTGTATATCTTATTTACATATTTAAAGTTTGAATCATGTGAATAAGTCACGTGTTATATTCAAAAATAGTAATGAAACAGAAGCGTTGCTGGAAACAGGGATTTAGTTAATTCATCTTCCAGCACTGCCTCCCCCAAGTATCAGAGTATTGGCATGAGCCTGACTAAAGTTATTTTGGGTTTTTTACTTTTTATTTTTGACTAATTACAGAAATGCAGGAAGTTCAAGAATAGTACAAAGAGTCTCATGTACACTCCTCCCAGCTTCCCCCAGTGGTAATAGCATATATAACTATAAGAAAGCCAGAAAGTGGGCACTGGTACCGTATTGTTAACCAGATCACAGCTTTTATTCTTTTTTTTAATTAGAGTATAGTTGCTTTACACTGCCATGTCAGTTTCTGCTGTACAGCAAGGTGAATCAGCTATAGACACACATATAGTGTTCGTCGCTCAGTCGTGTTCAACCCTTTGCAACCCCATGGACTGTAGCCAGCCAGACTCCTCTGTCCATGGACTTCTCCAGGAAAGAATACTGGGGTGAGTAGCCATTCCCTTTTCCAAGGGATCTTCCCAACCCAGGGATCAAACCCAGGTCTCCTGCATTGCAGGCGGATGCTCTACCGTCTGAGCCACCATAGATATCCCCTCTTTTTGGATTTCCTTCCCATTCAGGTCACCAGAGAACACTGAGTAGAGTTCCCTGTGTTGTACAATGGGTTCTCATCAATTGTCTATTTTATGCATAGTAGTGTATATATGTCTATAGATCTTATTCTAAAAGTTATTTTAAAAATACAGCCTTCTCACAGCTCACATATTCATTTAAAATGTTTTTTGGGTGTGCCAGACTAGAGTTGGCTGATGGGATGTGGTAAGGATACTTCAGAGCCATCCCTGCCCTCATGTGGTGTAGACCAGAGAAGGTGACCCCTTACTTAAGCAGTAACAGTATTTGGAGGCCTGTGACCCAGCAGTATACAAGGAGTGTTGACCACAGCTCTAAAAAAGGCACTGTGTCCTCTGCTGTCCTGGTCATGGAGCTTCACAGCTTGCCTGAAAGCTGACTTTTAATCCTAAAAGAGCATGAGCAATTACTCGGGCTATATTTATCCTTGTTCCTGGAGCCACACAGGGATTTGGCCTCACTCTACCCAAATCTCCAGCTCATCCATCACTCATTCCCATCAGAGACAATCACGTGTCCTCGACATCAAAGCAGTGGGCCAGCGGAGGCGCACTGGCACACGACTGGGGGAAGCTCTCCCCACAGGCCCTATGACTCAAAGCCAGGGAAGAAGTTTAAAAATCCCAGGCCAAAAGCACATCTTGGGGCTGAGGGAAGCCAAGCCAGGAGAAGCAGAAGCTTGCCAAGAACTCTGCCAGCTCAGGGACTGGGATGACCTCACTGGGAGTATTGGCCTCCCTGCCCCTTTTATACGTAGGGACTCTGTGAAATGAGCAGTACTTAGGAGGCCCTGGATGAGTAAGTGAACAGATAAGTGGCCAAATTGGCACGAACGACATCCAGGTGTCAACGCAAGGGACAATGACAGGTGTCATTGACTGAACATGGTGCCAGGCACTCTGTTAGCAACCTTACATATAAGGTCTAGTCAGTCTTCACCAAGCCCATGTGATGTAGGCCTTCTCACCCCGAGGTCCTAGATGAGGAACTTGGGATATGGAGAGGTCAAGGAGCCTGCTAGGGCCTCACAATTGTAAAACTGATCTTTGCCACTCTAGAATCTCAGGGTGTCAACTTCAGGAGAGCAGACTTGGGGAACTTCCTTGGTGGTCTAGTGGCTAAGATCCTGGCATCCTGACTGCATTAGGCCAGTCCTGGAGAGAACAGCCACCAGAAAAATTGTCCTCCACTTTCTCCACTCAACCTCAAGAGCGTGACCTACCCATTTGTTTCAAGGACGTGCTCTGTGCGCATACCTTGTGCTTGGACCTCTGCTGGCAGTGAGGTTACACAGATGAGCAAAACGTGACTCCTGTCCTCCAGGAGCTTATGGGATAAGATGCAAGAAAGTAAGTGACATCTGTGATTAGAAGGTGTGTGAAAGTGGTTTACAAACCATCTCTCCATGTGCTACATAAGGCATTAGAGTAAAACTATTCTGTAAGGAAGAATGTGGTTAATAACCATGAATGGGCTGGGCTGCTGAGCTTGAACCCAAGAGCTGCAGGTGCTCCAAGGAAGAAGAAGTGGGGACATTGAGGACGGTTTGATTCTAGAGGAGTGGGTATTTGAGGCAGTCATGTGTCCAAACAGATCAAGGTTTCAAGATGTAGAGCGTGGGTCAGGGAGACTGTTCCTAGAGCAATAAGTGGTGTGGATCTCAGTGGAGAAGCAGGAAAGTGCTCAGGAATGCGGCGGCAGGGTTTCTGTCGTGGAGCTGACCTGAGCTGGTCAGACTATGAAGGAACCCCAGGCTTGAGTTTGGACTTAATTCCATGTGGATTGGGAGCCCCAGGAGGTTTCTAAGCAGGACTAGTGTGTGGTGAAAGTTAGGCTTTAGGAAGATTGTTGTAGGACAATGGGACCTGTCAAGAGATGACTGATAAAAGTCCTTTGGAGCCACATGGACTCCAAGGAACGATAGGGAAATTATGTAATCTCTTCAGTGTCAATTTCTTCTTCTTCAAAATGGGTAATACTGGGGATTATCTTCAAAATATCTGTTATGACCCACATGCTGGCCAATATATCAATGGCTATATTACTGGATCCTAGAGACCCGCTGCAGTATGAGGCGCCAACACTAGATCTCCCCATGATCTGAGCTGCCAGGTCATGGGGAGATCTAGGGAGATCTAGGGAATTCTGGGGGAGATTCCAGGGCAACTGAAGTGGTGGAGGAGAGTCAGGGGTCTCAGAGTAGGAGCTGTTTACCAACTGGCAGGGAGGTACCTTGATATTTTAACAACACATGGCTATAGTGGAGTGACTGGGGTAAACATTAGCCTATGTGCTCCTGAAACACCCCATAGACATGTGGCTCTCAGGAGAGAAGAAAATGTCAAGGAAGACCAGGTTGAGCAACTGGATATACAGTGGAGACATTTATGGAGATGGGAAAGCCAGCTGGGGTACAGGAGTAATAGACTCCAGGTCCCATCTTGGACATGTTAAGTTGTAGATGACTATAAACATCCCAGTGGAGATGACACATGAACAACTGAACACAGGAAGCTCTGCACAGAAGCAGTAACAGCAGTGATAAGGGTGGGAAGAAAGACATAGACTCAATAAATTTGTGACCTAACTACGGGTCACTGTGGGGTGTGGAAAGAAGAGGTCAGGTGGCTCCAGAGTTTTGATCCGATCCCTGGACAGGTAAAGTGGATGTTAATACCACAGGGCAGCCAGAAGCAAGTGCTCACGGGTCAAGAAAGATCAGTTCAGTTTGAGATGCTGGTGGGATGCCTGGATGGAAATACCCAGATGGAGACACTCAAATGGAGATGCCCAGAAGATGGTTAGAAATACAGGATTGCAAGGATTGTTCCTTGAGAGATATCTAGACTAGTGGAATAGACTTTAGAAATGTGGATCTCTAGGAGACCTTTAAATCACAAGTGAAGAAGCCTGTGAATAAGCTATTGGATATTTGGGAGGGCCATGTCAATAGATGGAATCAGAAGCCAATTTTCAGGGTTTTGATGAGGTCTGGGATGTGAAGGCCACGAGACTCATTTCATCATGCACTTGGCAACTGTGTGCTGTGACAACCAAGTCATTCTTGGCTTATTGAAAATCCATGGTCCACTGAGACTCCCAGATCTTTATCACAAAATAGAGCTCTCTCTACTTTGCCCCCACCACCAACTATCCTGAATAACAGTGTAGTCTCAACTTGTTCTTCAAACACAGGATTTCTGTGCAGGTGCCATGGCGCAACAGATTGCTTATCTCACCAAAGGAAGAGACAAAATCTTAGATTGTCCTTTCAGGCTTCACATACGTTTGAGAGTTTGCATTTTTTTTTTTTTAATGAAGAAAGAAAAGAGATGTGAACCATAAAAGGATTTTTGAGGTTTGTGAGTTGACATTCCACCATTAAATTAATGCTAACAAAAGCTCAATTTCACTAATCCTGAGAGGAGCTTGATCTCCAGATGCACCGACTGCTGTTGGATGTCTGCACCACGAGGCCTCTTCCACAGCCCAGAGTTGGGTGTTTTTCCTTTTTAAAACTACTTTGAAGTTGTGAAGAGCACATATCACTTTTTAAGAGCAAACCCAAAAGAACTCTTGCAAGTAGTTTTGTTCAAGTGAAGGCTAACTGAATTAAATAGAACAGTTCCCTTTCATAGCAACAAAAGCAGAAGAAAGAGGAGGAGAAGGAAGAGAGAGGGCGTGCATTTGCTATTCCTCATCTCCCCAGTATGGAACGCTAGACTTCTCTGGGGCTTGGTTCTCAGGTCTAGATTCTTTTCTATCTGCACTCATTCCTAAGAGAATCTTTTTGAGTGCATGATTTTAAATATCCTTTATTTAAACTCTTTGAAGACTCTTAAATGTTCATGTCCACTCTGGACCTCTCCCCCCAACTCCAAAGTCATATATCCAACTGCCCACTCAACACCTTCCCTTGGGTGTCTCACAGTCAGCTCCAACTTAACTCAAGAGCCTGCTTTGCCTTCAGCTTTCTCCATCTTGGTAAATGGCAAGTCCATCCTTTGAGCGGCTCAAACACAAAACATGGCTCATGATTTCCCTTCCTGCTCCTCACACACCCCACAGGGAATCCATCAGAAGATTCTGTTGGCTGTATTTTCAAAATACATCCAGAATCTGACCATTTCTTACTACGTTTATCAATACTACAGGTTTAGGCCTCTGTGACTTCTTGTCAGTCATCAATGCAATTGCCTCCTAACTGCTTTTTTGCACTTACAAAGCAGGCAGAGTATTTTTTTCCCATCATGAGTTATATCATGACCTACAATACTTACTCTGTACCAGGTATTATACACAGTGATTTATATCCATCACTTATTCTCAAAGTGTATTCTCCCAAAGTCTTCAGTCTGCATTTTCCAGGTTAAAGTAATGAAATGAAATTCCTTATCCAGGATCACACAGTTCTTCTTTGAAAGAGCTGGACCTAAACACCTCAAGTCCCAGGCTCTTTCCTTCCATCCAGTTGCTGTGAATAATTTGATTTTCACCCCCAGGAAATCCCTCTCTCAAAGCTGCCTGATGAAGTCAATACAATCTAAAGTCAAGTTCATAAAAAGAGATTTAAACAAAATCAGGTGGGTAAAAATGAAAGAAAAGTAGGAGGAACATTTCTGTACGTCAATCATCTTGACAGCAGTTTATCTGCCCAATTTATTCCATTCAGTCAGTAAATCTGTCCAACTTATAGTGTGATATATCCTAAAGAGATTGTTCAACCAGGTACCCTGGGGCCATGTGAAGCTAATACCAACTAGGGCTATATTTACTCTCCTTCCCATCCTTGGGATTCTGGGCCCTGTGATATCATTTCTTTATTTTTCACAACATTCTGGGTGCAGTGTTCCTCAGGCTCAGTACCTCTTTTCTTTCAACAATGACAAAAATTGCACAAACACGTATCTGAGCACATCCTCCAAACATGGAGAAATGTCTATGCTTCAGAATTCACAAATGTCCCATCCAATCCATTTATTTGTGTAACCTTGAACTTTCACATTTAAAATAAACCATGTACTAGACAAAAGAATTCACTTTGGATCTGAGCCTTCCTTTGTGATCAACCCTTCTTCTTCTGGATTAAAAGCAAAAGACATCTTAAAGCTTGTTTTGGATTTTCCAAAAGCTAGTTTTGAGGGGTGCTAGGGACCTCCCTTATCTTTCTTGGATGGGAATGCTGCTCCTTGTTTTGATTTGTTTTTTTTTTTTTTTTTTTCTGAATGTTGAAAATACTCTGGGAATGAAAAACTGTAAGGCTGGACACTGAGGGCAGGGCTCCTGGATGATAGGTTCCCTAAGAGCTGTAAGGGCCAAAGGGATATGTTACCCCTTGTGCATAGCTTTGGGGAGCCACCTTGGCTCTGCATGGAGGTTGTCACCCTACAACCCAAAGGAATATGCTTGTGCTTCAAATCTAGATATATGGGGTGGGGTGGGGATTCTTGGTGGGCTAAAATTGTGATGTGAACCAGAAAGGCTCTAAGAAAAGGTGGTCCTGCTGTTAAGTAAGCCACAGCTCAGAACTGTGAGAGGTGAAGAAGGGGGAACATGCCAAAGCCTAGAACCAGATATTATGCCAGCTTATGGTCAGGCTCCAAAAACTCCAAATTGCTCAAAGAAAAACAGGAGAGGATCTCAGGGGCTACCGTCCAAGGGACCTGCCAAGAAGGGAGAGAGTGGGGATCCGTAGAGTCGGTGGAGGACAGCAGTAAGGGAAGAGTTTTACTTTTCCAGAAGTCTGAAGACCAGCCATAGCCCTTAGGGAACATGACACACACCACAGAGAATGGCCTTTGGCCAAGAGTAGGGATGGAAAGGTCTTCCCAAGTGGTGCTAGTGGTAAAGAACATACCTGCCAATGCAGGAAGTATAAGAGACATGAGTTCTATCCCAAGGTTGGGAACATCCCCTGGAGGAGGGCATGACAACTCACTCCAGCATCCTTGCCTAAAGAATCTCATGGATAGAAGAGCCTGGTGGGCTACAGTCCGTGGGGTTACAAAGAGTCAGACATGACTGAAACAACTTAGCACGTGCATGTTCAGGGACTCAGAGTCACAGCTTAAAATCCATGGCTTACTATTCATTTCTTCATTCATTCAATAAACATGTGTCTTTTCTACTTCCTGCTAATGAGTCTGCTTGCCTTTCCTCTTGCCTTTGTCCAATCCAGTCCAGTCCCCCCACCTCAGTAGCCAGACAGACACTTCTAAAATGCCATTCTGTTGCTTACACCCACTGGCAGAGGGAGACCAGACAACAGTGACTGAAAAGTCTCTACTCCTTGTATTGAGAGCTCTTCTCCCTGAGCCTGGCTAGGTCTTCCCTCCTCTTTCATGCTTAAAAGATCCATTGTTGGACTTCCCTGATGGTCCAGTGGTTAAGAATTTACCTGCCAATACAGGGGACATGGGTTCAACCCTTGGTCCCAGAAGATCCCATGTACCATGGAAAAACTAACCCCATGCACCACAGCTACTGAACTGTGTGCCTAGAGCCTGTCCTCCACAGCAAGAAAACCACCGCAACGAGAAGCCCCCACACTGCAACTAAAGAATAACCCCTGCTCGTTGCAACTAGAGAAAGCCTGCATAGCAACGAAGACCCAGCACAGCCAAAACTTAAAAAAATAGATCCATTGCTGACCATAGACCCTTCACATACCTTTTCTAGTTGTGTTAATATGAATGCCTGAGGGATGTCACCTTTGATTTTGCATTAGAATAATTCTTTGAACTCTCAGAGTTTCATCTTATTTTTTGGAGTTTTTAGAAGGAGGAAAAGGAGAATGGGGTAGAACAAATGATGTTGCCTCTTTATGAATCATTTACTTCTTCGCTTTGCCCTCAGACCCTCTCATTAAGACCTCCATATAACATCTACATATAACAGAGGGGCTGCTAATGTGGACTTAAAAAAAAACTTATAATTTTTGCTGTCATTAGAACTGGGAATAGCAAGCTACATTGGGGTAGACTGTATCTACTATGGGGGAAAAATCAACTGAGTGACCTCCCCTAACTAATATAAGGCAAATAAGCACTTGTACACAGGAAAGAGATGTAACAAACTCCTCTAGTCTGACAAAGACTATCTCTCCCAAACATCTGTGATATGGCCACTGTGGTAAATCTGCATAGGAAGCAAGGGCATTGAGCCCCTAACCCTTTCTTTTTGCAGGAATATTATTATAATCTCACTGATGTATTGGGACGGCCCCAGTTGGAATCTGTGAACAGAAAATGATACCAAGGGCCCCAGAGGGGCACACACCATGAGGCTCTGGGCTGGACCTCTGGTAAGAGCCTCAGTAGTTACAGAGGAAGGGGTTGGGCCCCTCTCAACCAAGCCACCCTGATGTAGTGGTGTGCTTTGGGTGTAAAGCCTGAGTCAAACATATGAACTAAAAGAACTATAACTTTAGGGGACTTCCCTGGTGGTCCAATGGCTAAGACTCTGCACTCCCAATGCAGAGGGACTAGGTTCAATCCCTGGCCAGGGAACTAGATCCCCCATGCTACAACTAAGAGTTTGCATGAGAATGAAGACTGAAGATCCCACGTGCCACAACTAAGACCTGGCACAGCCAAATAAATAAATCTTTTCAAAACTGCTATAACTTTAGAACCTAAATAAGAGACACTCCTGTGACTCAAGAGGATATATCAGTCAGTTAGAGAAGGTTATACTATAGTAACAAAAAACTCCAAATTCTCAGCAGCTTACAACAGTAAAGGTTTATGTCTTAGTCATATTACATTCTGGCTGTGGTTTGACTCTTCTCTGTGAACTCTTCACTCCGGGACTCAAACTAAAGGAGCAACCCCACAGTGCCAATTTTGTGGCAAAAGGAAAAGACAGAGAGTGATGGCTCTTGAAGTTTCTGATTGGAAGCAGCATGTGTTACTTTCGTTTCATTGGCCAAAGCAAGTCATAGAGCCAAGCTGGACAACAGCAAAGTGAAAAACACAACCCTTTCACAAGGAGGGTAAAGACAGTCTACCACAGAGAGTTCGAGACCAACCAAGGCATTGCTATGGCAATGATCCACAACTACTTGAGACTTTTTCATCTGTGACGCCATATGATGGCAACAGAAACAGGGGCAGCAACATCATCATTGGACCAATAACACTCTAGAGTTCTCTGCTTGGCATTTGGAGGCAAGACTGTACATTTGGACTGAGTAAGCCTCTGAGGTTATTAGAAAATTCAAGGGAAAAGGTATCTTGAGTGGAAGATACTGGACTTCCGGCTAAAAGACAGGACTGTGGGTGCTTGGAAATTTCAAAGAAGATGACTTTGCTTGTACACCAAGTTGGGAAAGCAGTTCCTAACAATTTTAAGCAAAATCAAGAAGGTGAACCTGGTTTGTGGTTTTAACAGTTAGCAATCAATCCACAGTAACGCATGCCAGATAAGCTCTGTTAAGCCCTTCATATGAATTACTGCGGGCAAGAATCCCTCAGAAGAAATGGAGTAGCCATCATGGTCAACAAAAGAGTCTGAAATGCAGTACTTGGATGCAATCTCAAAAACGACAGAATGATCTCTGTTTGTTCCAAGGCAAACCATTCAATATCACAGTTATCCAAGTCTATGCCCCAACCAGTAATGCTGAAGAAGCTGAAGCTGAACGGTTTTATGAAGACCTACAAGACCTTTTAGAACTAACACCCAAAAAAGATGTCCTTTTCATTGTAGGGGACTGGAATGCAAAAGTAGGAAGTCAAGAAACACCTGGAGTAACAGGCAAATTTGGCCTTGGAATGCAGAATGAAGCAAGGCAAAGACTAATAGAGTTTTGCCAAGAAAATGCACTGGTCATAGCAAACACCCTCTTCCAACAATACAAGAGAAGACTCTACACATGGACATCACCAGATGGTCAACACCGAAATCAGATTGATTATATTCTTTGCAGCCAAAGATGGAGAAGCTCTATACAGTCAGCAAAAACAAGACCAGGAGCTGACTGTGGCTCAGATCATGAATTCCTTATTACCAAATTCAGACTCAAATTGAAGAAAGTAGGGAAAACCGCTAGACCATTCAGGTATGACCTAAATTAAATCCCTTATGATTATACAGTGGAAGTGAGAAATAGATTTAAGGGACTAGATCTGATAGATAGAGTGCCTGATGAACTATCGAATGAGGTTTGTGACATTGTACAGGAGACAGGGATCAAGACCATCCCCATGGAAAAGAAATGCAAAAAGGCAAAATGGCTGTCTGGAGAGGCCTTACAAAGAGCTGTGAAAAGAAGAGAGGCAAAAAGCAAAGGAGAAAAGGAAAGATATAAGCAACTGAATGCAGAGTTCCAGAGAATAGCAAGAAGAGATAAGAAAGCCTTCTTCAGCGATCAATGTAAAGAAATAGAGGAAAACAACAGAATGGGAAAGACTAGAGATCTCTTCAAGAAAATTAGAGATACCAAGGGAACATTTCATGCAAAGATGGGCTCGATAAAGGACAGAAATGGTCTGGACCTAACAGAAGCAGAAGATATTAAGAAGAGGTGGCAAGAATACACGGAAGAACTGTACAAAAAAGATCTTCATCAGGCCGAGCTTCTGCTCCACGGTCATCTGCCAGGCCCCCGCCATCTCCCGCATGAACTGCAAGAACCTGGCCGTTAGCACCTCTGTGAGGCACAGAAAGGGGCCTGCTGTATTTTCTTGTTGGTTTTTAATTATACGAGGAGTATATGCTCGCTGGAGACTTAGAAACCTGAGGAAGTATGAAGAAAAATAAAACCACACGGTCCCGTGATGGCCCCATCCCGGGCCTTCTTTCACTAACGCCCCTCCAAGACCACAGCCAGATGCGTGTCCCGCTTCCTGATGCCCACCTGTCACTGCACCACCTGCTCAGGGTCTCCAGAACCCAGTGCCACCTCCACCCCACTGACCTGCGACAACGCCATGCCCCAAACCAGGCCTGGGAAGAGGTGTGGGGGCCAAGTGGAGCCTGAGTCCCCACCACCAAGGTGTGGGGTTTGGAGGGCAGCAACTCCTTCCAAATGCAAAGAGATAGAGAAAAACAATAGAATGGGAAAGACTAGAGATCTCTTCAGGAAAATCACAGATACCAAGGGAACACTTCATGCAAAGATGGGCAAAATAAAGGACAGAAATGGTATGGACCTAACAGAAGCAGAAGGTGTTAAGAAGAGGTGGCAAGAATACACACAAGAACTGTACAGAAAAGATCTTCACGACCCAGATAATCACAATGGTGTGACCACTCACCTAGAGCCAGACATCCTGGAATGTGAAGTCAAGTGGGCCTTAGAAAGCATCACTACGAACAAAGCTAGTGGAGGTGATGGAATTCCAGTTGAGCTATTTCAAATCCTGAAAGATGATGCTGTGAAAGTGCTGCACTCAATATGCCAGCACATTTGGAAAACTCAGCAGTGGCCACAGGACTGGAAAAGGTCAGTTTTCATTCCAATTCCAAAGAAAGGCAATGCCAAAGAACGCTCAAACTACCGCACAATTGCACTCATCTCACACACTAGTAAAGTAATGCTCAAAATTCTCCAAGCCAGGCTTCAGCAATACATGAACCATGAACTTCCGATGTTCAAGCTGGTTTTAGAAAAGGCAGAGGAACCAGAGATCAAATCACCAATATCCGCTGGATCATCGAGAAAGCAAGAGAATTACAGAAAAACATCTACTTCTGCTTCACTGACTATGCTAAAGCCTTTGTGTGGATCACAACAAACTGGAAAATTCTGAGAGAGATGGGAATATCAGACCATTTTACCTGCCTCCTGAGAAACCTGTATGCAGGTCAGGAAGCAACAGTTAGAACCATACATGGAACAATGGAGTGGTTTCAAAACTGGGAAAGGAGTGCGT
Organism: Aepyceros melampus; assembly: GCA_006408695.1. Taxonomy (NCBI): domain Eukaryota; kingdom Metazoa; phylum Chordata; class Mammalia; order Artiodactyla; family Bovidae; genus Aepyceros; species Aepyceros melampus. The sequence continues at coordinate 115,560 of SJXQ01005515.1, read as the reverse complement.
CAAGGCTGTATATCGGCACCCTGTTCACTTGACTTCTATGCAGAGAACTTCATGTGAAATGCCAGGCTGGATGAAGCACAAGCTGGAATCAAGACTGCTGGGAGAATTATCAACCTCAGATATGCAGATGACACCACCCTTATGGCAGAAAGTGAAGAGGAACTAAAGAGCCTCCCGATGAAAGTCAAAGAGGAGAGTGAAAAAGCTGGCTTAAAATTCAACATTCAAAAAGCTAAGATCATGGCATCTGGTCCCATCACTTCATGGCAAATAGATGGGGAAACAATGGAAACAGTGACAGACTTTCTTTTCTTGGGCTTCAAAATCACTGTAGATGGTGGCTGCAGCCATGAATTTAAAAGACACTTCCTCCTTGGAAGAAAAGCTATAACCAATCTAGATAGCATATTAAAAAGCAGAGACATTACTTTGCCGACAAAGATCGCCTCGTCAAAGCTTATGGTTTTTCCAGTAGTCATGTATGGATACGAGAGTTGGACCATAAAGAGCTGAGAGCCGAAGAATTGATGCTTCTGAACTGTGGTGTTGGAGAAGACTCTTGAGAGTCCCTTGGATAGCAAGGAGATCCAATCCGTCCATCCTAAAGGAAATCAGTCCTGAATATTCATTAGAAGGACTGATGATGCTGAAGTTGAAACTCCAATACTTTGGCCACCTGATATGAAAACGGGACTCATGGGAAAAGACCCTGATGCTGGGAGGGATTGGGGGCAGGGGAGAAGGGGACAACAGAAGATGAGATGGCTGGATGGCATCACCGACTCAATGGACCCGAGTTTGAGCAAGCTCTGGGAGCTGTTGATGGACAGGGAGACCTGGCGTGCTGCAGTCCATGGGGTCGCAAAGAGCTGGACGTGATGGAGCGAGTGAACTGAACTGACTCCTTTCAGGGCAGGGAGGCAATCAGATTCTGAAGATGCCTTAAAGGTAAAAGGTCGACCTGGCAGCATCTGCTAAGGCTCGCCAGGCAGTGAGGCTTCCTTCTGGGCATTTATAGCCAGGGGGCGGCAGGGCCAGGCTGGGCCCGTGCACTGGAACCAGGGGCCAGAATTCCCTCCCGCCTCAGTGGCACTAAGGCCCACATCCCTGTGCTGCATGAGGTCAACAAGGCTGCTCGCGTTTTATCTTCCCATGAACCCAAAAAAGGAGGCAGGTAGCCGGCAGGGCTCAGCCCCGAGTTAGGGCTGCAGCTGATCTGTCTGCCCTCCTTCATGCCCTCTGTAACAACAGACGCTGCCCAGTAACAACAACGTCCACAAACTTAAGACATAGCAATAAAGGGCACGGCCCCTCTCTGCTGAGGCATGGCTGGGCCTGGCCCGCAGCTCCCTGTGGAGGCGAGGCGGGCGACAGCCGGCCAGCAGCCCTGAGCCGGCAGCAAGGGCCAGAGGACAGGAGCCAGCATGGGGCTGGGGGCCGTCAAGGGTGGTGGGCAGAGAGCACGGGAGGAGCGGCTCTCCACAGGTGGTGTTTCCCTGGCACGCCCGAGGCCAGCGTGACGTCTGCCACAAGTGGCAGACGGTCCTGCCAAGGCCGAGACCTCAAGCCAGCCTAGTAACCGGTGACAGCAGGAGGCAGGCTGGAGTCTCACAGACCCCAAATGAAAAGCAAAGTGCTGGGCAGAAAAAACCTTCCCTAAGCCCTCTCCTAATTTTGGTGAAAGAATAAGAAAGTGAGGGTGGATGTAAGCCAGGAAGCGCCTCCCTTCTCACCAAGCCTCCGGCCACACGGTGCGGCTTCCCTGCAGCCGCCAGCCGCAAGACAGAGCCTCGCCCCCCAGGCCCCTGCTTCCCACGGTGTCGGGTCCACAGGCGCCAACTTCAGCCCAGATGACCCTGATGTTAGAACTAACCAAGCAGGCAAGGATTATCAAGTAATCATTACAAATATGTTCAAAGACTCACAGGAAAAGATAAGAGAGGTAAACAGATTTGTCAGCAAAGAAATACAAAGCATTAAGAAAGAAATAGGAGCCCTAGGTCTGAGAATTATAATATCTGAAATAAAAGTTAACACTAAAAGCAGTTTACCAACAGAACACACGAGGCAGGGGACGTCCGGGGAAACTGCGTGGAGCCCAGCTAAAGTGGACCAGAGTGAGAGGCGGGGAAAGTGACCTTGGAAGGCCGGTGTCTGTGGGCACTGCCACCGTCTCCAGGTCCAAAACCAGTATCCCAGAGCCCAAGTGAGAGGACGGGAAAAACAGGGAGAAAAATATACTCCATGAAACACTGGCCTGAAATTTTGCAAGTGTGATGAAAGGTCTGCAATCTCTAAATTTAATAAGTTCAAGAGGCCCCAACGTAAACTACACAGGAAATCATACGCAGGCAGCTTAGGCTCCAGTTACTAAAAGAGCAAAGATCGAAACAACAGAGCTGTCAATTCAGGACTGCAGACCGGGAAAACTCGCCACTGTGCAGGGTAAAGGAGCGTGTTCCTGCCGCCTGCAGGCCAGGAAGTGCAGAGAGAACCATGGACCTGGGCTCACAGGAGCATGTGAGGAGCGGACATGGTCTGGACAGGCCCGCCGGCTTAGGAAAAGCCCAACGACACACACAGCCCGGTTACAAGGCACATGTCACGCGCAGCAGAAACACGGACGAAGATGAGACATGCGCGAGCTCTAATGGGATGGGACACGGCCGTGACCACAGAGCCCCTCCCCAGTGACAGGAGCCGTTTGAGATGGCCAGGTGGGCGCAGGGCGCAGGGCCTGCCAAGGGCCCTGAAGACAGCCCAGCCCCGGCCGACCTCCCCTGGGGGAGGTGAC
>SJXQ01005515.1:48177-58734 GCA_006408695.1 Aepyceros melampus | reverse complement strand
TGACGCCTGGAAACACCCTGCGGGCAGGCGAGCCTGGGGGCAGGCTCAGGAACAGGTGCGACCCTGGCCCCAGGCTGCGTGGCCGGCTGGGCCCAGGAGTGCACAGGGGCGCGCCCCAAGGAGGTGTTCCGCCAAGCTCCGCCCTCGGGTCACCAGGACCGGGCCCCCACCAGCAGCGTTTACTCAGTGCCTGGGGTCCCTGGCCCCTCCAGGGTGCCCACCCTCTCTCCCTGCGCTGCCAGCCACACGCCTTGACTCATCACTTGGTTGTCTGCCCCCCAGTTTTAGGACTGGCATCTGCACATGGCAGACGGTGTCTGGAAGCTTTGGGCTTTTTAAAAGCCCAGAGGTTATTCTAACCACCCTAGTGTGTTCTCGCTTCTCATTTTATTAAAGAAGAATAATCATTTAAAAGCACTAATTAAAATTGATTTCTGAACTTAAATGATTTTGTGTTGGTACCTACAACAAAATAATTGAAGGCAGAAGGTCTTTTTAAACATAGGTTGTTTAAAATGCTTTGAAGACAGTGAAAGGGACTGATTTTGATGAGACAGCACAGGTCAGAAGCTTTAAAATCACAGTGCCGTTCACCATGAGACCTGGCCTGACACAGCGACCTCACTGCTCAGGCTCAGTCGCAGGCAAACAAAGCCAGACCCTTAAAGCACAAGGACAGACCTGGAGGTCGGCAGTGAGGCCTCAGCACTCATGCGGCAGTTCCGATATAAAAGTTCCACCCCTGACGCCCGAGCTTCCTGAAAACACCGACTGCTTCTGCAGGTGGCCACCTCTGCGGGCAGACACAGCTTTCTGTCACGCTGCAGCCGCCTCGGGAGGCTGGCCCGTGGCGCTGTCACTGGGAACGTCCAGGACACGCGGTGGAAGGTGACCCAATCCACGTCTGCCCTCCAGACCTCGTGGCCGTTCTCCCAGTAACTGGAAAAAGGAAGAATGTTAAACGTCCGCTCAGCCCACACTGAACCCTTTCAGGGCTCGGAAGCGTGACTGCAGCACCCGGAGCAGCCCTGGACTTTCCTACCTGACGCCTTCCCCCGCCGGTATTGGGGCAACTTCCCGCTCATTGCTCTCAGGTGTGAGCCCTTGGAGGTGAGTTAGCACACCTGGACCCAAGCTTCTGCGATGGTTCAGTAAACACGCAGAGCCCACTGCCAAACACTCAGCCTGCCTCTTGCACCACGGGGTTCGTGACTGCACTGACTCAAAGCAACGTAGCACCTGATTGTGAGGCTGCTCTCCCCCTGCCCCCGCCTCTTACCCCAAGCTGTGGAGGGAAGGTTGGCCTCACTCTTATGGAAATGTCTCCCCCACCACACACACACACAGAGGGCCCATGTGTTTGGTTCCGTTCTTGTTCGAGTTCTTTGTTCTAAGGCCTGAGCCTCGTGCCGGGCGGGCAGCTACTCCCATGCCCACCGAGGGCCAGTGGCTGCTGCTCCGCCAGCTGGCAGAGCCGCTCACACTCCTGGAGCACAAAGGATCTGAGGGGCCTCTGGAATCCACAGGTGTCGGGACACATGGTGAGTGAGGACAAGCCAAGTCTGCCCTCTGGACGCACGTGTCGGGACCCGGGGGTGCTGGGCCAGGGCCGCCGCCTTGCCACGAGGGCTCGGAAAGACGCCTGGATTTCTATGGTCCGTTTGGAAACACACCGTGCCTTCCGAAGAGCGGCTTTCCTGACTCGAGGCTGGCTCCACGTCACACGTGCTCCAGACTTAGAGGCAAGAGTCCCTCCCGGGGCGGCGTTCTGACCCCGGGTGGGCTGTGGTGGCCTCGGCGTCTTTTCTGCGTCCTGTGGCCCAGGAGACCTGCACTTAGTGTGGACGGCAGGAGGGGAAGCCTGTCTTCATCTCGCTTTCTCTAACTTCTCTTTGTGAATGACATGATTCTAAGCGTACACTACACCAGTTTAGTGGAAATCTTAGTTTGCCTCCATGAGCCTTTGCAGAATTGTTGACGTTACCGGTGTTACGCGTTTCCTGCTCTGATGAGTGAAATGTCTCCAGTACAAATGAGCGAGTCGTGCAAAGCGCACCGGAGAGGGACCCCTGCTCAGTCAGTGGCAGATCAGCTCCCGTGCGGCGTGCCTTCCACACAAGTGTCGGTGGAGGTGATCTCCTGGTGGCCCAGTGGTTAAGGATCTGCCTTCTGGTGCAGGGGACGCCCGTTCCATCCCTGTCGGGGAGCTGAGAGCCGTACCATGTGGCCAAGCATAAGGGGGAAAAGAGAAGTTGCTGCAAGTATGAATCTTAAAAAGCTCTCATCAGAAGAAAGAAATGGAGGGTGGAGACGGCGATAAATTGAGAGAAGGGATTAAAAAAAGAAAAAAAATTGAGGGATTTCCCTGGTGGTCCAGTAGCTAAGACTCTGCTCCCAGTGGAGGGGTCCTGGGATCAAATGATCCCTGGTCAGAGGACTAGACCCCACAAGCCGCAAATAAAGATCTCACCTGCTGCAGCTGAGACCAGGTGCAGCCAGGTAAGTAAATACTCTAATGAAAAAAATGAAACTGGCTGAAGCGGTAGATGTTAACCAATTTATCATGGTGACTTTTACAATGTGTGCATAGATCTAAGCATTATGCTGCACAGCTGAAACACAAGGTTATACGTCAACTACGCCTTGTGTTGAAAGCATCAATTCTTCAGCACGCAGTCTTCTTTACGGTCCAACCTTTGAACTGTGGTACTGGACAAGACTTGAGAGTCCCTTGGACAGCAGGGAGATTGAACCCATCAATCCTGAAGGAAACCAACCCTGAGTGTTCATTGGAAGGACTGATGCTGAAGCTGAAGCTCCAGTACTCGGCATCTGGGCTGAAGAGCTAACTCACTGGAAAAGATCCCGATGCTGGGCAAGACTGCAGGCAGGAGAAGAGGGCAGCAGGGGGTGAGCTGGTTGGAAGGCATCACCGACTCAACGGACATGAGTCTGAGCAAACTAGAAGACAGTGAAGGAAGGGGATTCCTGGCATCCCACAGTCCATGGGGTCACACAGAGTAGGAAGTGACTGAGCCTCGGTTATACTAGGGCGGGGGGTGTAAAATTCTCCCACCACTGAAAGCCCATCCTCTCCCTGCAGGAAGGAAGGCTATTGGAGAAACCAGGTTTGCCGGGGTCCAGCCCGGTGGATCCAGGGTAATTCGAAGACGTCCTAGGAAAAAGCTATTTAATTACAGATATAGAGAGATTAGAAAAGGATAGTGTAGTGGGAAATATTAGTGGGGAAAAAGAGGTTGAATAACTTGGTTTACGTGGGGTACCAATAAAGCTCTGAGACAAGAAGCTTGCCGAGTACCCACGTTCCAGATGGGAATTCAGCCAGAAAAACGGAGAACAAGAAAGAACGACACGGGGGAATCAGTCCTTCCAGAAACTGATCCGTTTTCTTTATTTTCAGGTTTGCTTATATACCTTTTTTTACACATAGAAACAAATGGAAATTTTAAAGTCACGCAAGGGTCAGCAGACCTAACCCTTGTCAAAATCAGGTGCTTCATATAAAATTATACAAAGGTCTGAGGGGTTTTACATCATCTTCTGGCCATGAGGCCTCCTGACATTTTATGGCCCTTTCTGATAACGGTCAGTCAACCTGAAAACTTATTTTTTCCTGGGGTGATTTTTTCTTAAACCAGGCGCCACCCTCCAAATAAAGTTGCATTCCAACAGGGTGAGGGTGTAGTGGGTTACAATCAAGAAAGGAATTTTCTTAGCCTAAGGTTTAACATGATTAATCTTAGAGATAATACTTATTTTTCCTATATGCTAGTTATATTCATTATAAGGGCAGGGAATATGGAGACTTAGCAGCAAACATTGGCTCAACAAATGAAAACCCTTCACCAATATAATTTCTAATCAATCTACTATACTAATAATTTTCTAACTTCTCAAAAGAGTCTGTATATAGAAAGTTTAAAGCATCTGGTGCCTCTCACGGTTGGGAGGCTGTGAACAATCACATGTGGCTGGATGAACCTGCTCAGGCAGGCTAGAGAACCTTCAGAGGAGTTTGTAAGTTGAAACACTCTTGTCACGCCCAGAATTTTTATTAACTGGAGCTTCAAGTTAACTCCTTCTCCAAGAGAAATGGTAATGGGGGACAGCTCCCCCGTAAAGTCAGAGGTGTAAGTGAGAGCATGAACAGTAATGTAGGCAGACTCTGGTTTTGGGGGTAGATGCTCGGGAACAGGAGGTTTCCTGAGGCTCGATCCCGCCTTTGCGAACACCGAAGCCTCCTTCCTCATGACCTTTGCCATGGGTGGAGTTCCTCACACTGGCTCCCGGCACAGGTTAAAATCAGAAGCTTCTCTTTCAGAAGCTTTGTTCTTCTCTAGACAGCACTGCCAGGCAGGGCTGTGTTTTCACCTTTGACCCTATGACTGGGGTGGCTGTGGCCATGTAGCCATAAGCCATAGGATAAAGTCAAAAGCTGAAGGCATCTCGAACAAGAAAACCAAAGACGCAAACCCAGTGTCTGGACACCCTGACGCTGCATCTAGTTGTGGGATCTGGTTCCTAGACCAGGGACCGAACCGGGGCCCTCTGCCTCAGGAGCGGGAGTCTTGGCCAGTGGACCACCAGGAAATCCCGTCCTGGCTCTTGACCTGCCTGACCACAGACCTGTCATGGGGAATGACAGGTACCCTTACTGCTTTGACTATTTTGAATCAGGGTTTCTAATCCTCGCGGCAGAAAGCTGGCCTAGGAAAGATGGTTATACTGTGAGTCCCTGGTGGGAAAGATGGTTATACTGTGAGTCCCTGGTGGGAAAGATGGTTATACTGAGAGTCCCTGGTGGGAAAGATGGTTATACTGAGAGTCCCTGGTGAGTAAACCCTCCTAAGATGACCGAGTCACTAGTGCTGCAGGAACGGGCGGGTCGGACTACCTGACCGCGGGAGGGCTGGGCCCCATGCTGAATCATCACTGCCGTTAACACTCAGCTCTAAGACTGGAGAGGATCTCGGGTGACTCCTGAATTTAAACAGAAACAGCCTTCCACCTTTCCCGGTGACTCATGGTAAAGAATCCTCTTGCCAATGCAGGCGGAGAAGGCGATGGCACCCACTCCAATACTCCTGCCTAGAGAATCCCAGGGTAGAGGAGCCTGGTGGGCTGCAGTCCATGGGTCTCTAAGAGTCAGACACGACTGAGCGGCTTCATTTCACTTTTCACTTTCATGCACTGGAGAAGGAAATGGCACCTACCCCAGTGTTCTTGCCTGGAGAATCCCAGGGAGGGGGAGCCTGGTGGCCTGCTGTCTATGGGGTTGCACAGAGTCGGACACGACTGAAGCGACTTAGCAGCAGCAGCCGCCGCCACCAAGGCAGGAGACGTAGGGGTTTGAGCCCTGCCCTGAGAAGATCCCACAAGTCATGGAGCAGCTAAGCCCCCAGCACCGCAAATATTGAGTCCGTGCACTAGAGGCCCTGAGCCAGAACTACTGAAGCCCATGGGCCCTAGAGTGACCACCGCAAAGCCATTTTCTGGCTCCTCAACAGGAGAAGTTACCTCAGGGAGAAGGCCAAGCACCGCAGCTAGAGAAAACGCCTGCACAGCAGCCGAGACCCAGTACAGCCAACAATACATCATGTATTTCTAAAGTCTTCATTTTCAGAAGCATGACGTCCGTGTGCATGCTAAGTCACTCCACTCATGTCCAACTCTTTGCGACCCCCTCCTCGGGGAACTGCTATTGTGATGCGTAGGAACCTGAAATGTGTACAGGGTCCTGAGGAGGAAGTGTTGGTGCTTTCCGACTGGCTTTTGAGGTTTTCATTTTGTGTGAGGAAAGGGGAACTCGGGATTGCAATTTTCTGTCTACCACTGACATGAAAATGATGTGCCCTGAGGCCTCCTGGTGGTCCAGGGAGTACCACTCTGCCCTTGCCCTGCCGAGGGCCTGGGTTCAGTCCCTGGTCAGGGAGCTAAGACCCCTATAAGTTGCGTAGCTCGGCCGATAAAATAGAGTGAAATGACAGGGCAAAACAGTGCTCGTGTGTGAACGTGTACTGCGACAGAGGCATTGCTGTGAACCTAAAGGAATGCTAGGCTGGTTTATATACTTCCTGTGCTGTCGCAGTCAGAAGCAGCAAGGTCTCTTTCCCACACAGATTCGCAGCAGATGTATTTTCTGAGCTGTAACTACAGTTGCAGCAGAATTTTTCAGACCTTGATGCCAAGACAATGGAAACTTCCGTATTTCAAAATCTACTTAATTGGGCAATTCAGGAGTTCCCACCCAAACTTCAATTGAAGATGATTAATCTGCAACGTACTCATAACAACAAGCTAAAAGGCAAATGTCCAGAGAATCTCGGAGAATTCTATGCATACCATCCCACAATCTGGCTTCCCTGGTGCCTCCGCACGGTAAACAATGTGCCTGCAGTGCAGGAGACCTGGGTTCAATCCCTGGGTCAGGAAGGTCCCCCTGAGAAGGGAATGGCTTCTCACTCCAGTACTCTTGCCTGGAGAATCCCATGGCCGGAGCAGCCTGACAGGCTGCAGCCCACGGGGTCGCACAGAGCTGCAGAGGACTGAGGGACTGATTCGCTTTCATCCCACAGTGAATACGCGCCATTAAAGTCGCGCGGTGTGGGCAGTGCCATCTGGGTGCGAGGCATCGTGAAAGATGAAGCAGAGCCTAATCACATCCAGCTTGGCGCTGGCAGGTCCACGTTTCAACGTTAGGGCACACCGATACTGAAACCCAACGGAGTGAAATATTATCCCAAGTGAATTCCATTATTCTCACTCATATACCTGTATGATGAAACAGCTACACTCAACTACTATGATAATTTGAACTTCCTTTTAAAAATTTCAGAAAAAAAATAAATAAAATAAAATATTGCAGAAAGTTTTTCTCATTAGGCGAGAGAATGTTCCAGGTTGATAAAAACAGGGGGTGCAGATCCCCTGAGGTGTTAAGATGCTCCCATTTTCCAGGATTTTCTACTGGAGCCAGGGTGGAAGAGCAGGAGGCTGGAGCAAGATTACATACTATTTCTTGATTTTCCTCTTTGTCCTGCAGAGCCTTAAATATTTAGTATCCAGATCTTCAGAGGAAAATTTGGGGACGCCCGGTCGAAAGGGTTGCACAGCACTGACCGAGAAGGAATGAGAGAGGGAATCCGTGTGCCTCTAGGGAATTTCACTAAAGGCACTCCAGAACGCTCTGAAATCAGGAGAAACAAGACAAGCGCCTTTCAGCTCACATGACAAAAAAGTGGACTTTTAAAAACCTAATTTACTTACCTACGTGGCTGTATCGAGTCTAAGTTGGCAGCACATGGGATCTGCAGTCTGGTATGCCAGCCCTTAGTTGCGGTCCACGGAATCTTAGTTCCCTGACCAGGGATCGATCCTGGGCCCCCTGCATTGGGAACAAAGAGTCTTAGCCACTGGACCTCCAGGTAAGTCCGAGAAAATGGATATTTTATAAAAGAGGTGGCAGAGCAATTCAAACTAGGTTAGAAAATGCCAGGGGGAACCATGACCAGACTTTAAGACACTGAAGTTAAGTTGGCCAGTGTTTTCTAGAGGGGTCAGTAGAGCTTCCAAATACAGCAGCCAAGCCTCGTGCAGAGATGTCCCCTTGGGAAAGAAGAGATTAGCACGTTAGTATTTTAAATAGTGCGTCAAGGGAAATTATAATGGGGATGTGGACATTATTTTATTAGTATTGAAGCAGCAAGCTAATAGGAGTGGGGAAAAGATAACCAATAAGCTCCTCTTTTGTTTTAGGGAGAAAAATTTGGAAATATACGTGAAGCATGGGGGAGTAGTGACGGAGAACTGCAGGGTGAGAGGGAGAGGCGGATCTCCAAGGATGAGTCTAATCCAGGCGGTGGTCAACCAGCGCTCGTGGAGACCGCGCCTGAGAACCCCTGACCGGATCAGGTCAGCGCTGTGAGCGCGCTTGCTGCGTTTCCCCCTAACACAGGCAGGCCTCTTCTCCCTTAATGTCTTTGCCAGCAAATAATCTAGGGCAGGAGGAAGGGACAGACACTGTCCTCCCAGGTCCTCAGTAAGGCAGCAACCTGGGAAGACCGTCTGGCCTTAACCATCACTTGCAGGGTTGGACCAGACAGGGGAGAATCAAAAGTCAGAGGGGTGGGGTGGGGGCTTCCCTGGTGACTCAGTGGGTAAAGAATCTGCCTATCAGTGAAGGAGACATGGGTTCGATCCCTGATCTGGTAAGATCCCACAAGCCATGGAGCGGCGGTCCCGAGTGGCACAACCATTGCGCCCTGTGCTCTGGAGCCCTTCCCTGTAACAGGAGGCACCGCAACGCGAAGCCCGCTCGCCACAACTAGAGAGGAGCCCCGCTCGCCACAACTGTAGAAAACCGTGCAGCCATGAAGACTCCATACAGAAAAGTAAAACAAATAATTTTAAAAAAATTCTTTGGTAGGGGGACTTCACTGCCGGTCCAGTGGCTAAGACTCTGTGCTTTCAATGCAGCGGGTGCAGGTTTGATTCTCGGTCGGGGAATTAAAACCCTGCATGCCACGTGGCGAGGCCAAGAAAGTCACCGTTGAGTCCTCAGTACAGACGCAGCCTCAGGGACAGGAACCCTGGCAAGTTGCTCGAAAAGCCTTGTCAATTGAGTCTAAATGTAACTAACTTAGAAGAGGAGAATAAGTATAATGCTATCTGGAAACCTCGGGAAGAGCAAGCAAAAGCAGAATCACAAATCTTAAAGCTTCTTGTTGTTTGTCCATTCATTTCCATTTCATTACCTCTTAGTATCTAGGCTGGTTTTTTTTGGGGGGGGGGTGAATTTTAAGCTTGCTTCAGCTGTGCTAAGGAAAAATAAGAAATTACTTAATTATTTTTATTGTGAAAAAATCCAAACACATACAAAAGTAGAATAATATAATAGCTCCCCCCGCCACACACACACACAAACACTTCGTGTCTCCAGCTTCAACAATTATCAACAAGGCCATTCTTGAGACTTCCCTGGCAGTCCAGCAGTTAAGACTCCACGCTACCATCCCTGGTCAGGGAATTCAAATCCCACATGCCTCAGGCTGCAGCTGAAAAAAAAAAAAAAGACCATGCTTGTTTCACCATTATCCAGTCCAGACATTATTCCCCACTGGAGTATTTTGAAGCAACAGGAGAGGTATTTTGATTCATCTTTAAGAGGAATTTTTAAAGATGGGAGCATGGTACTCTCCCAGCAGAATAGTGATGGTATCTGAAATTCAAACTGGGGACAGATCCACCCTATTCCAAGCTGGCATTCCTTTCCAGTGCTAGAGTCTCCCTTGGAGGGCCTCAGGTTTCCTATCAGCAAAGCAAGCAAAATGGACTAACTTATAGGCAATAATTGTGTAACACTGAAATGAGCCCTGGACTTCAAAAGACCTCCCTGAGTGCCTCTTCCAAAATATACAACTTACAACTTCTCTGAGATATAATTGTGTATCTTTGAGATGCTCACTAAACACTTTTTTTTGTATTTAATTTTGTATCTATATGTAAACTTATTGTGATAATCAGTTTATGATGTAAGCAAGTCAAACCATTATGCTGTACACCTTAAACTTATACAGTGCTATGTCAATTCTCTCTCTATAAAACTGAAAGAAAAATAAATGTTATTAAATGAAAAAAATATGACAAGGAATGATACAGTCAACTGGTAAGTCAGGTTAGGACTGGAACCCAAGCCTTCCTCTTCAAATTCTGAGCTATTCAAACTGTGCCCGAAAGGAACACGACGCGAAAGTATTTGGAGGGAAGCTGAAAACCTGCTTTGCTGAGTCACAAAAGGCACTAGACCGAGACAATTCCCCTTGAGTTTACCCCGGAAGGAACGTCAGCCATCACCCTGCAACATTCCGGGCGCCAGGGACCCTGCGGCGGGAGAGTTTTCCTTGGGGCGGGGGGGGTTGGTGTCCGCGCGTTGCTTTCGCGGCGCGCCTGATTTCCGTGTTGCTACACCGGCTCCACCTCGGAGCATCAGGCATTGGGACCCAGAAGGGGGGACGCCTGCCCTACCTGCAATGCAGGACGGGCTCAACCCAGCAGTGAGAGTCGGCTGGGCAGGCGTCCAGACAAGGGCTCCGAAGCCCTTCTGGACGCGCGCGCTCTGCTCTGCCGGGTTGCGGGGCGGGGGGTCGTCTACAGTCATTCACGCCGCCCGGGTCTGAGATCAGCTTGGGGGCACGCAGACGCGCCAGGCCCGGAGCTGAACAAGGCGCCCCCGACCCCGCTCCCAGCAAACGGACGGTCCAGTGCGGCTGGGGTGCGGCCGGGGCCGGGGTCCCGGGGGCCCAGGGCGGCAGGGCTCCCGGAGGACCCGGCAGCTTCGCCAGACACCATCGGAGCCGCAGCGACGGGCCGGCCCGGCTGCGGCCCGCCCGAGCCGCGCCCGGGGGCCGGACCTGGCCTGCGCCGCCCGCTTTGTTCCCCGAGCGGGTTCTGGAAGCGCCGCCTCCCCGCAGCGCCCCCCGGCGGGCCCGGGAGGCAGCGCGGGGGCGCGCACGGGCGGCGCACGCCCGCCCTCGCGAT
>SJXQ01005515.1:19329-40973 GCA_006408695.1 Aepyceros melampus | reverse complement strand
CCTCTGGCCTTCGCAGGGAGCTGCGGTCTGCGCCTGGGGCCCTGTGTGTGCTGGGCGCCGCTTGCAGTCCTGGTCACGGGACAGATTGCGAAAGGCCGGGCGCGGGGGCGGGGCGCTGGGGTTCCCTGGTTCTTGGGGTCTGTGGCGTTCCCTGTGTCTGTGCCCGCGCCACCCCGCTTCATCTCTGCGGGGCCTGGGGTGAAAGCGCGGGGTGAGGGGCGAGCTGGTGCGGGGTGTGGCTGCGAGCTTGCTGTCCTGTCATGCGTGGGGATGTCTGCACACGCAAGAGCCGGGAGAGGCCTCCGCGTCGCGCTGGAGATGCTGTGAGCGGCGCCCTGTCCGGAGGGAAGGGCCAGCTTTGTGGGCCCTGAAGCCGTCCTGGCCCACCCGCTCGCACCGACCGTGGGCCGTGGGCCTGCAGGCTGTGGTTTGCGGAGCCCTCTGCCAGACTCTGATGGATTCTGTGTAGTGGATTGGTGCTAAGAGCCTTCGTCCGCTTTTTTAAGGGTTCTGTGAAGAGCCCTGGCAAGGCCACAGGTAGCTGGTGGACTCACGGGGCACCGGCCCTTTGCAGCAGTACGGGGCGGGCCTGGCCGGCTGGCCCAGGACCAGCCAGCCAGCAGCGGTGGGGAGCCCGCAGGGGGCGCCTTTGGGCCCTGGTCTCCAGCCTCTGGTGGAGAACCAGCACCTTCGTAAGCCCATCTTCCACAAGGTCTTGCGCGCTCAGTCGTGTCTGGCTCTTGGCAGCCCCGTAGACCGCAGCCCGCCAGGCTTCTCTGCCCATGGCGTTCTCCAGGCAAGAACGCTAGGGTGGGCTGCCATTTCCTTCTCCAGGGGACCTTCCCGATCCAGGGACCCAGCACACATCTGACATCTGCGAGGCAGACCGGCTCTTCACCGTTGCGCCGCCTGGGGGACTGGTGTTGGCTTTTTCTGCAGCACCGCTTGCCTGTCCCCTGACCCTTAGCGAAGCTTGACCCCATCAGCTTCTGTCGTGACAGGGATGGCGTGTGCACGCCTTTCCCTTCCAGTCTGCCAGGATGACGTTTGCAGTCTTGGGAGCAGGAGCTTGGTTGCAGCTCATCGCCTGTCGCCTGGGCTCTTAGCAGAGCCGTCGGGGTCCCTGGGTTACGGGCGTCGGTAGTGCTGACCTCGCGCCCTGTGCTGGGGGACTCCCCGCTTCTCCCTTTGAACTTGTAGACAGGAAGAACCTCAGCGCGTCTGCTGTGGAGCTGAGCTGAGCGCTCTTGGAAAGTCACTGAGGTTTGGCGAAAACTTTCACAGAATCTCTGGCCCTTGAGATAGGAGCCAGGGGTGTACGCTGGGGGGTTGGGAGTGAGGAGCTAGCCGGGAGCTGGGGGCCGGCCAGGGGCTGCTGTGGGCTTGTCACAGCGCTCATTCGCTCGCTGCAGCTGGCAGGAGTGAGGGCTCTGGGGTCACGTGCGGGGCGCACCCGCCCGAGGACGCCAGGAGGAGGCCTCCGCCCATGCCGCAGCCGTGGGTGTCCTCGCTTCCTCGCCGAGGCCGCTCCTGCTGCTTTCTCGGAGGTGTTAGTTAAGCAGTTTCCCCTGGAGTAGTGAGGCCTTGGAGGCGTTTCATCGGGCTGCCTGCCGCCGCCGCTGCCACCACCGCCACTGCGGTGTCCTGACTGCTGTGAGCCCGTCGTTTGCATCAGAAAGACGTGCGTTTTGCCAGATGCCTGCGGCTCTGGAGGGTGGTGTGGCAGAGCGTCCTGAGGCCCGTGAGAACGTTGGTGTATTTAACGCGGGGACCGGGGCTTTACCAGGAACGTGGTCCAGGGAGATGACGTGTGGGAGTATGTGATGGCGTCATAGACGGTGACAGACGGGACCGTCCAGACGCGGGGGGCTCGCTCGCAGCAGGCTCCCGAGGGCAGGCGCCGTGGAGGGGCCACGCTGCAGGAAAGCCGCCCAGCAGACGCGAGCGAGACCGTGGAGAGTGGGCGGGGCGCCTGGCCTCCTCAGGGCAGAGGCGGGAGCTTGGTCTCTTTCCTTTTCCTTTTTTTTTTTTTTGCTGTTGTAACATGTTGACGCCTTTTTTTTTTTTTTTTTTTTTTTTAAGGAAACGTTTCTCTGCGTTAGGGTGGTTCAGTGTAGGAGGCCATGCCGAGCTGTTCTCCTGGGAAGCAGCTTTTCAGGTCACTGACTGGGGGAGAAAGGGAAAGGCCGCCCCTCCGGGGGGCTCACGGGCAGTCAGTGGGTCAGCAGCGTGTCCTGTCCTCGCACTCGCCCCGCTCGGAGACAGCTGTGCAGGCCGCAGCCCCAAGAGGCGGAGACGTGGGGAAGTTACTCAAGTAGCTTGGGCTTTAGAAAAGCTAAGCGGGGGCCAATTGCTCATGGCAAAATAGTTTTTCCCCAAACATCATGTATTTGCAACTTTCCAGACGCTTTTTAGGTGGAGGGAGACCTCCACGTTTCTCCTGAGGTTTTTTTTTTTTTTTTTTTTGCTGTTGTAACATGTTGACGCCTTTTTTTTTTTTTTTTTAAGGAAACGTTTCTCTGCGTTAGGGTGGTTCAGTGTAGGAGGCCATGCCGAGCTGTTCTCCTGGGAAGCAGCTTTTCAGGTCACTGACTGGGGGAGAAAGGGAAAGGCCGCCCCTTCGGGGGGCTCACGGGCAGTCAGTGGGTCAGCAGCGTGTCCTGTCCTCGCACTCGCCCCGCTCGGAGACAGCTGTGCAGGCCGCAGCCCCAAGAGGCGGAGACGTGGGGAAGTTACTCAAGTAGCTTGGGCTTTAGAAAAGCTAAGCGGGGGCCAATTGCTCATGGCAAAATAGTTTTTCCCCAAACATCATGTATTTGCAACTTTCCAGACGCTTTTTAGGTGGAGGGAGACCTCCACGTTTCTCCTGAGGAAGGGGCGTTCCAGGAGGGGGCAGAAGGAGGGGGCTGCTTTTCTGGCCCACCCCAGGGGCTTCCCGCCTGCGGGGCTGGCTCCCAGGAGCTCTGAGCCGGCCAGGGCCGCGGTGACGCGCCTCGGGGCTGTCTGTGGAAGCGTGGGGCTCGGATGGTGGTTCCCATGCGAGATGCAGTGTGGTGGTGTTTCTTTTTCCTTGCTCTGTAACGCAAGTGCAGGCTCGCTTTTCCCGCTTGAGTGTTTTGAGGGACCCAAGGGGCTCTGTCGTCTTCTCTCTGGGTGCCGAGGAAGCGTGCAGGATGCCAGCCCTAGGTGAGGGCCAAGAGGAGCGTGCGGTGGTCGAGCCAGGCCTCAGGAAGGCGCACTGCACTCAGTGGGGATTTTTAAAAGGCCAGGCGTCTGCGTGTGTGAACGAGAGGGTCCTGTGAGACACGGGCAGAGGCGCCCTGGTCAGGATAGTCAGGAGCTCCTGCTGCGCTACTCCAGAAAGTCAGTCAGGCGCAGGGCCTTCTCAGTGAGAGCGGAGAGGGGAGGGAGTCGTTACTTCGTTACAAGCTTGGCAGAGGCTGGTAGAGGGAGTCTCCTCTCACAGCGGTTTTCTCTCCCCCTGCAGGTACCCCAGCCCGCCGGTGGGCTCCGTGTCCGCACCCAGCCTGCCCACCGTGGAGGAGAGCCTGGAGTACGTGCGGACTCTGTACGACTTCCCTGGGAACGACGCCGAGGACCTGCCCTTTAAGAAGGGCGAGATCCTCGTGATCATCGACAAGCCGGAGGAGCAGTGGTGGAGCGCCCGGAACAAGGACGGCCGGGTGGGGATGATCCCCGTGCCCTACGTGGAGAAGCTCGTGCGGGCCCCGGCCCAGGGCAAGCCCGGGAACAGGAATTCCAACAGCTACGGGGTCCCCGAGCCCGCCCACGCCTACGCCCAGCCGCAGACCACGGCTCCCCCGCCGGCCGCCGGCGCCCCCGGGGCCGCGGTCAGCCCCCTGCCGTCCACACAGAACGGACCTGTCTTTGCAAAAGCAATTCAGAAACGTGTGCCCTGTGCTTACGACAAGACCGCCCTGGCCTTAGAGGTAAAGGCTGCCCGACTGGGTCTTTGGGGCTCTGACACTTGGGTTGTCTGGGGTTTGGTTGTGGCCCTCGGGGATGTTAGCTCCCCAGCCGGGGACTGAACCCAGGCCCTCAGCAACGACGGCGCGGAGTCCGGACGCCAGGAAAGCTCCCCAGTTTTGTCTGTAATCGTGTTTCTGTAAGGCCAGGACTGCCCGTCTAAGGCTAGCTGACGGGGATGAGAGCCGGGTGACCGTGAAGACCCACATGAGGCTCCCACGCGGCCCCGCAGCCTTTCCCATCCCCGCTCCTCCCAAGGTAGCTGCCTGGCTGGCTCTGCTTCCAGAGCCTCAGCTGTGCTCTCAGAACAGTTGGTTTTCTTTGCAGTAAGGAAGTGAGGTCGCTCAGTCGTGTTTGACTCTGTGACCCTGTGGACTGTATCCTGTCAGGCTCCTCTGTCCATGGGATTTTCCAGGCAAGAGTACCAGAGTGGGTTGCCATTTCCTTCTCCAGGCAGTAAGGGAAGACAGTGGTTAAGAAAGACCCACGCCTTAGAGATGGAATCCACACACAGAGGGACACACAGCTCCACGCTTGTAACGCTGTGAGCAGCTGGGAACTGGGAGTGAGCGTGGGCCTCTCTCCAGCCAGGCAGGGGAGGCCGTTTCAGCGTCTCAGGCCTCACTCCCTTGAGCTTTTGTAAATTATAACAGCGTGAAAGAGAGCTTTAACGTTTTCATCACCGAGCCGTGTTCCTCTAACTAATCGTGAGTCACCTCATAAGAGGACAGAGGCTCTTGCAAGCTGTAATGCATGACTATGGCTTGTCAGAATACAAAGAGGTGTGTGTGGTGGGGGGCAAACTGCAGGAGGTAGGAGTCTGGTGGGACATCGGTGTGCCCAGGGAGCCTGTGTGAACACACCCCGTGGTGGGCCTGCAGCATCGCTGCACCCAGGGAGCCTGTGTGAACACACCCCGTGGTGGGCCTGCGGCATCGCTGCGCCCAGGGAGCCCGTGTGAACACACCCCGTGGCGGGCATGCGGCATCGCTGCGCCCAGGGAGCCCGTGTGAACACACCCCGTGGCGGGCCTGCGGACCCTCGTCCTGGAGTTGAGGTTTGGTGCTGCGGCTCCTCGCAAACCACTGCAGCGTGAGGACCGTCACACGGTCACGTGTGCATGTGGAGGCCCTGAGACGCAGCTCCTGCAGAGCCGTGCGCTCACCCCGAGGCCACCGTGGGGCAGGCGGCCTGCTGCTTCCTCGCAGCCTGCCCGCAGGCCCTGTGGGAGCCTGGTTTTCCTGCTTTTTCTCACTGGTTATCCTCAGGTGTTTTGGACCAAGAGTTACCCAGTGACTTCACCTGGAGGCTTGGTTCGGAGCCCGAGGTGACTTCTCCATCTTACGCTGGCCCGAAGGGAAGAGCCCTGCGGCAGGGGAGCCCCGGGCCCTCCAGCGCTTCCCGGGAAGGGCTGGACAGGAAGCAGGGAGGCCCAGGCAGAGAGGCTGCTGGCTTCTGTGAGGGTTCGGGCTCTGGGAGCACCCCACGCCCCCCCAGGGCAGCCGGGAGCTAGGTTCAGGGCTGTGTTGTGCAGCGGGCCATCGGCACACAGGGGTGAGCGGGAGTCCAGGCTTCCAGTCAGAATGCTAGGCCCCTGAAGGAAGTCAGGGCTGGGTTCTTACCTGACCCAGGGCTTAAAGCCACACTCCCTTGAGGACGTCTGCCTGTTGACCTCTGACTGGAAGGTGTGCAGTGTAGAAACCCCATCCCCGCTGTTCCATGGGGTGGGGGTTGTAGAGGGGCCGCTCGCAGCTGGGGGAGTGGATGCATAGACGGGCCCTGGGGAGACCAGGTGGGGAGAAGGAAGCTCGTTGTGAGACCACCTGTGTCCACAGCCGTGACTCCGCCCCTCCAGCCTCGGGCCCCAGAGACAGGCCTGCAGGCCCTGGGTTCCCGGTGACGCCGCCCGCCCACCCGGTCGGCCGCCTTCGCTGACCCACCCAGAGGGCGTCGTGGACCAGGGAGGGGGCCTTCTCCAGATCCCACGGCACAGTGGAGTCTGCTCTGTGTGTTCACGCGGGGCTCTAAGTTACCTTCTAAAACTGGTGCCTGCTTTGAACCCTCTTGGGGCACTTACAACTAGGCTACCAGGAGAAGCGTTAAAATTAAAATAAGAAAGGTGAGGCAAGTAGGACAGAGTGTGCCATGTTGGAAGCGGCGCTGCTCCCTTTGAGCGGCTGTGGCGGGGGCTGCAGGTGAACTTCACTGCCCGAATTAGTTCATACTTTTTCTATGAAACTTGACTTTTGAAAGAACATTCCTGCCCGTAAAGCACTGCCTTAAGAGAAGGCTTTGATCAGACACTTGGTTCTGTTGCCCTTGGGATTCCATCTGAAAAGGGGCCTCCCATGCCTGGTGGAGCAGGGCTGGTCTTTCCGAAGAAGCATCCTTGGCGGAAGAGAGTGTTTGGAACAAGGGCCCCGGGGCCGCTACAAGCTCACCGGCAGCCCGAGTCGTGTCCTCTGACCCAGCGTGTGGTCCCGGGCACGCTTCTTACACCTCCAAGCACAGTGGCACACGGTGGTTCCTTACTCATCCAGTCACGCGTCCAAGCTCTGAGGGCTGCCTTACAGTATAGGGTCCTGCCACCCAGGAGCTTGCCCCTGTTGGAATCTTGGAGGCAGGAGCCAGCTGTGGGTGAGTGAGCTGAGGATATGGAGTCGGCCCGGGAGACGGAGCAGCTGGGGAGAAGGGGGGTGTGGTCTGGGAGGGCTTCCTGCAGAAGGTGACCCTTGAACTGAGTTTTGAAGCATGACTAGAAGTGGACTGGGTGAGGCGGGACCAGGCATTCCTGGCAGAGCAGGAGCTTGCGGGAACCGGAGCACACGCCTGCGTGGCTGCAGCTTGGGGGGAGTGCTGGGTGCTGGGCCAAAGACAGACGCTCGGGCACGGCTGCTGCTGTATCCCAGGGCCAGGCTGATGAGATGGAGACCTTGGGAAGCCTGCCGACAGGCAGCTTACCTTTTTACTGATTGATTTTAAGTAACTGGGGGCAGACGCTCAAGTCTCCCTGTAAAGAAACCAGTCTCACACACTCGTGTTCCAGCTTTCCTGACCTGAAGCAAAAGGGGAGAAATCTGTTAGCCCTTCAGAGCTGTGCTTGGCTCGGCGCCCTCAGCATGTCCGGGTCTGAGCGGGCCTCAGGGAGTGGTGGCGGGAGGGGTAGGGGCTGCCGTCCAAGGGGGCCCCCGGACGGAGCAGGGCCACGGCGCTGATGGCCCCCTAGGAGGGCTTGGCGTGTGCCCGTCTGCCTGGGGCTGCGGTCCCCACGGCAGCCCTTGGCCTCGCCGTGGACTCCTCCGGACCTCCGTCCATCAGCAGGGGCTCACCAGGTGCTCAGGGGCGCAGGGCCCGGTCCTTGAGGAGCCCGGGACAGTCTCGCGACACCGGCTCTGTGTGGATGGTCCGGAGGCCCCCACCTGGAGAATAGCTCTCTGTTCCTGCCTCGCCAGGGGTTCGGACCTGAGTGTCTCCCCTCCAGCTGTCCCTCTTGAGGGTTCTGGTCTCCAGTCCTGGTGCTGTCGGGCGGCTTCGTGTTAACTGCAGGTTTCACGGATATGTGGCCCACGGCCGCCTCTGCGGCCCTCCTGATCAGGCCCCGTCTCTAGGGAAGGACAGGGAGCTCGGTCTGGTGCAGCTTGGCCCTGGCTGCGTGCGTGCAGCCTTCCAGTTCCACCTCCCCCAAACCCTCATAAACCACCTGTTTGCTGATCATGTCCAGAGTTCTGTTCGGGTGTGGTCTCAAGCTCACTGTGTGTTTTATAGAATTTGCTGTTGTTCCTGTTGGAGCAGAAGCCGAGAGAGGGACGCTTGGTCAGGATGCCAGTGTCCCGCGGCGCGGGGCTGTCCTGCCTGCCTGCCGGCGGGCTCCGTCCACCTGTGGCCGCCGTCCTTGTCGGCAGGAGGACGCCCTTCGTCGGGTCCTCTCCGGTTGCCGTGTCGGCATCTCCTGGGCTGTCTGCCCCCGACGTGAAAGCCCCTCGGCGCTGGGCTGCGTCTGCCTCACAACCTGCCGAGTTGGCCTTTCTGTCTCCAAGGCCTGGGCACCGCTTCCTTCGCCGGTGGCCTGGGATCCCCAGGTTCCCGCCGCCTCCAGTTGCTTTTGCTCCGTAGGTTAGAGTTGTGCTGGGGTCAGCAGCTTCCTGGTGGCTGCCTCTGTCACCGGGTGGAAGCTGTCCGCGGGGCGAGTCTGGGTTTCCCCGCGTGGGTGGCGCTTCTGAGCTCCGGGACCACCGTGCCTCCCTCGGCCGCTCCTGTGCACCCAGTGACACGGGTCTGCAGTGGGAGGCCCATCAGGGGCGTCTCAGCACTCCCCTCCCCCCGCCACGGCCTGGCGGGGTGCCCCCGGGTGCCGCCTGCACCTCTCACTGATGTTGAGTCGTGGTCCTTCCCAGCGTCTGGCTTTAGGGACCCGTCCCTGCGGCAGCAGTCTCTCCTGGCATAGCGTTTTCTCGCTGGGCAGGAGTGTTCCTCTTTCTTCACATGTGAGCTGGCTGAGTGGACCGTGAAGTTGCGGCCCTGCTGCAGTTTACACAGGCTGGCCATCCTGCTGGCCTCAAGCTTCCGCCTGTGGCGTAGCTGTTTTGCAGGGGGCTGTGCCAGCCAGGGGCTTCAGGGGCATGCGAGGTAATGCTTGCAGCTGCCCTGCTTCACACACTTCGAGCTCGGGCTTGACGGTCTCGTGGGTACAGGGCAGAGCCAGGGCTCAGCCCACAGTGTTTCTCTCGGCAGCTTCATTGAGGTAAAATTCACACATGCTACAGCTTACCCACGTAACGTGCAAAGCCCAGTGTTACGTCACTCATCTTTTTACTGAGTTGCAAAGATCCCCTGGAGAAGGAAATGACAACCCACTCCCATATTCTTGCCTGGAAAATCCCAGCGACAGAGGAGTCTGATGGGCTACCGTCCGTGGGAGTCACAAGAGGCAGACACGACTGAACACACACGCTGTGCGTAACTGATTGCCGGTGTTCAGGGCGCAGCTCAGCGGCAGCGCCATGCAGCCTTCACCACTCTGTCCCGAAAGCTTTTCATCGCCCCGGACAGAAACTCTAACCATTAGGCAGGAACACCCCACCCGTGTCCTCTGCCCTGGCAACCTCCGGCCCGCCCACCTTCTGTTCCGTGAATCTGCCAGTTCTGGATGCCTTGTGAAAGTGGGACATCTGTCTTTGTGTCTGGCTCATTCCACAGAGGCTCGTGTTGCAGTGAATATCTTCATTCTGTTTGGGGCCCAGCACAGTCCTCTATGCAGAAGGCACGCGCTTTGTGCCCGTTCACGGGACCACAGCCGTGAGTGTTGGCCCTGCCTTCCTCTTGCTGAAGACAGTGTGACGAACATTCCCGTGCCGGTTTTTTTGTTTGAATACCTGTTTCCAGTCTCCAGTGAAAGTCGATCAGTCGTGTCCAACTCTTTGCAACCCCATGGACTGTAGCCCTCCAGGCTCCTCTGTCCGTGGGATTCTCCAGGCAAGAAGACTGGGTTGGGTTGCTGTTCCCTCTTCAGGGGATCTTCCCGACCCAGGGATGGAACCTGGGTCTCCGGCGTTGCAGGCGGATTCTTTACCGCCTGAGCCCGCGGAGAAGGCCTGGCCATTCTCCAGGGAATCTGCCCAACAGGCATTGCTGGGTTGCTCTGCTTGCCGTCTGAGGTCAGCCAGCTTGTTTCCCGCAGCGGCCTATAGCCCCACAAGCGGTTGCCCAGGGTTGTCCACAGCCTCAGCAGCACCTGCTGCTTTCCTTCTTTTGAGAGTCACCTGAGGGCTGTGAGCTGGCAGCTCACGGCTGTGACTTCGTGGATTGTCAGTCACTTGAAGGGTCTTTTCCTGTGCCTCTCGGCCATTTTCCTGTCTTCTCTGGGAAAATGAAGGTCAGGACCTTTGCTCATTTTTGAATCGGTTTGTTTGCTTTTTGTTGTTGGGTTTAGGAGCTCTTCATGCATTGGGAGTGTCTGCATTAGCATCTCTGCAGCGCGCTTTCCCTCGTCTGAGACGCCTGCGCATGCTTAAACGCGGTTGCTGCGTTTTGAGCCCTGGACGTGCAGGAGCGCAGGTGGCTGTGTCAGGCCTCCTCCCACACATGGGTCCACCTCAAAAAACACGTCGCCTTCCTCAGAGCCCGGCGCCTGCCCACCTGGGCCCTGTGCTCAGGCGCGGTGGTGGAGGGGCTCCTCGCTCCACCTGGCAGTCCTGGGCCCGTGGTCACTTGAGGCCAGCAGCCAGCTGGCTCGCCCAGTAGCTTTAGCAGGAAGTGCCTTTTCCCAAATGAAATAATACAAGATTTGTTTCGTAAAAAGCTGGGAACTACCGGAATGAAGAAGGCAGTCGAGGGGGCTCCTGCTACAGGGGGCAGAGAACATCGGAAGCACCGTGAGCAATCGATCAGCCTCGCGCTGGCCCCACCCCAGCTCGTTTCGAAATGTCCTTGGGGCGAGTGGTGAGCGCTGTGTTTCGCCGTTGGCCCTGTTCTTCGGGGGCCTTCCATCAGACACGGGGCAGATGGAGCTTCATTCTGAGGGACCCGGTGAGCAGCCAGCTGAGCAGAAGCGCCCACACCTGCCTCTGACGACAGCTTCGTAAAGAGCATCCACGGAGGCTGGGGCCCCGCTTGACCCCTGCGCCTCCTCGCAGCCTGTGGGCCTGCGGCCGACGGGGGTGCCCACCAGAGAGCTGCTGCCCCCGACGGCAGAGCAGCCCCGTGGCCGCTGGCCAAGAGGGGTTCCTGGTGGCGGCCGCGCCTTCCCCCAGAGCAGGCTGCCAGAGGGCTTTGGCTTTCCTCGTGCGCTTCCTGTGTGGCCTGAGCTGTCCCCTGGCAGCGGCAGCCAGACCGGGCAGGGGCCGCGTCAGAGCCCGTCCTGGGGGCTGCGCACGCTCACAGTCCCCGCCGTGGCGCCTGGGAGCCGAGCGAGTCCTGAGAACAGGGTCACCCCTTCAGTGGCGCTGTCTCTGGGTGTGGTTTTCGGAGGAAGCGCTGACTCTGTCCCCCTTCTCCCCGGCAGGTGGGTGACATCGTGAAGGTCACGAGGATGAACATCAATGGCCAGTGGGAGGGCGAGGTGAACGGGCGCAAAGGGCTCTTCCCCTTCACGCACGTCAAGATCGTCGACCCCCAGAACCCGGACGAGAGCGAGTGACCGCCGCCGCCCCGCGCCTGCTGCTCGCCTGCCCGGCGGTCTGCTCCCGCTGGGGAAGCCCCTGGGCAGGCCCCCCGCGCCCGCCTGGCAGTGGCGGCCCCGCCCGGCCGTGCTCGGGCCGCCCGCGCTGTATCACAGTCGTCACAGAGTAGCTGGTTGTAGAGTCGTTGGATCATAAACTGAGACGCTGGTGGGCGCGCGGGCGAGAAGGGGCCCCCAGCCCAGGCGCGCGGTGGCGGGCTGTGCCTGGGGCGAGCGGAGCGCGGACTCTTCAGGAGAGGGACGCTGCCTGACTCTCCACGTCTGGCTTTTGGTTTTTCTTTCTTTCCCGCCTCTGTTTGGTTTGGTTTTGAAAGGCTTCGTTAATTAGACCTGTTTGTTCTGAAGAGGTGTTTAAGTAGCAGGTTAGGTTCTGTGATGAGATCAGGGATGAGCCGCTGTCACCGCGGGAGCAGGAGAGACGGAGCCGCGAGCCAGAGGTCCTCCTGTCTGGAGTTGGCCGAGCAGCCCCCCATTGGCCCTGCATTTCCCCTGCTGTGCGCACAGCCTCCCGGACAACATCGTCAAATGTGTCAGAGCCGGGAGCTCACCCTGTCTGCCGGCAGAAGAGTGGCCTTCCCGTGAAGGCACCCCTGGAAAGCATGGGCCGGGTTTTCTCAGCAGTTGGATTCACTCCGGAGCCTGTCACCTGCTCACCGAGCCCGGCTCTGCCTGGCTTCATGCTCGCCCAGCCTCCTGAAGGCATGGGTGCTGATGCCGGCTGCTCCCCCAGCACGACTGTCGGGCCCCGGCCCTGGGAGGTGAGCCAGCGCCCACCCTGTGGTCGGTGTCCCCATCGGATACTCGAGGTCTGTTCACACGATCCCACAGCGCGCGGCCGGCCGGGTGGAACCCCGCGCAGGCCCTGTGCCTGCCCTGCGGGCCCCAGTGAAGACAAGCCTCTGCTAGAACCTGCCCCGCAGCCCTGCCTGGGGTCGCAGCCTGAGAAGTCCTGTCCCCTAAGTCTGCTGTGGCCGGGGCGCAACCCCAGGGTCAGGGGTCATGAGGGTGGGAGCAGTTTCTCTGAGGTCAGAACCAGCAGGCCCCCACTCTCGGGTTCTCTCTCAGCTCTGCAGTCGAGGGTGGCCCTCGCCACCGGGTCTCGCACGCTCATGTGGCCCTATCTGTGGCTTCCTGAGAGGCTGTCCTGGGCTTGTCTTCATCCTGGGTGCCATGGCCACCTCCGCTCCAGGCTGCCCATCGCCACCGCCTCCTGTTGTGAGTCCAGCCGCTGCCTCGCCCGTGGCCAGTGGCGTGGCCGCGCCAGGACCCCTGCCTCTGCCTGGGGCTGGCATGTGCTGTGTCCTCACCTGGTGCCCGTCTCCGCGGCTGCCCTGAGATTCGGAGCCCAGAGCAGACTGAGCCTCGAGCTGTGCACTCTGGATGTGTGCCGAAGCAGGACCTCTGTGACTCCGAACCTTGTTAGCTTTTAAATCAGGGAAATGTCTTTTCACACTAAGTATACGGGAAACGGCTGCCCGCTTCGCCCTGGGCCCGGGTCCTGGTGGTCTGAGAAGACTGTGCCAGGAGGAGACTGGAGTCCTCGGAGGTGCCGGCCCCCAGGGCCTGCCCTGTGTGTGTCCCTCAGGACTGGGGTGTCTCAGCAGCTCACCTGGACAAGGCCCTGAGCTCACCCTGGGGTGGGCTCTCCTGCGACCCCTGCCCGCCCGCTCCGCCCGGAGACACAGCCCAGGAGGGGCCCGCGGCCAGGCCTTGTGCTCAGAGGGCGTGAGCATCTCACTTGGAAAAGGGATGCTGCTGAGTCAGGGGTTTATAATTTAATCCTTTAATATTGTGTTTATTAATCTCCTAAAACGAGTGAGTCCTGAGTGCTCTCACATGGAGCCGGAGACACCCCCAAGTTCCCCCCCTCTGTGGCCCGGAGGCCCGCATCCCCGGGGCTGGGCGCGCGCGCCTCTCGCCGGCCTTCACTGTGTGTTTTAAAATGACAGCCACACAAGGCAAGCTCTCTGACCTGCAACTTAAAGACCATAGACTTCAGGCAATAACATTTTCTGTGTAAGCTTTTAAAATTATTTTTGGGGATCATAGCTTGTTTTATTTTGTGCTATAAAATTAACAGTATTAAATGCCTTATATTCTTAGAGTACATGGCGTGTCTTTTCTTAACAGATCAGTGCCTTTTTATTTTTGTATTCCGTTTGCGTTGCTGGTCCCAGCCTCAGACCCTTGTTTCCATGGCCTGTCTGTACATTGTCTCAATAAACGTGCTCCGCCGGTGGTAGCCTCGGCTCTGTGTCGGTGTCTGCTCACCCCGCCCCCAGCACCCTAACCCTACCCTAACCCTAACCCTGCGGCGACACCTGGGAAGCGGTGGCCACCTGCTGCTTGCGCTCGGCGCCCAGCCCTGTTGGGGGAGACAGGGTCGCTGCTTCCGGCCGACACCCCAACGCCTCCCTGTCTGGCCTCCAGCTGGGGTTGGGGGCCGGCCTCCTGATGGCCCTGCAGCCTGCAGCCCCTGCCGTCCCTGCCCCTACTCGTGTGTCAGGAGGGCCCGGTGTCATGGTAAAGCCTCCAGAAAGGGGTCTCCAGAAGCGGGGGTGCCCGGCCATCTCACGCTCTGCCTCTAGGACCCCTGCTCTGAGCAGGGCTCTGGTCCTGGAAGGCGGCAGGTCTCAGAGACACCTGTGAAGGGTTCTTGAGAGGGAGGGCACACGCTGCCCGGCGACGCAGGGCTGGCTTTCCCAGTGGCAGGAGCCCTCGGCAAATGGGGCTGCCTCCCTGCAGGGTGGGCAGGTGTCAGGGCCTGGGTCCTGCCACCCCACAGCGGCTCTAAATCCTGGCCCCGCTTGAGGCTCCCTGGTAGGAGGGTGAGGCCCATGTCCAAATGGGGGCTGCAGAAGTCGGGGCATCCTCACCCATGCCTGCTGCCCCGGGGACACCATTGGACCAGCGCCCCAGGCTCCCGTCTCATAGCCCAAGGCAACCTGTGCCCCTCCCTCCCGGCACGGAAACAGGACCCACGGTTGAAGCTCAGGTCCGAGGGGTGGGCACCCAGCGCTGCCTAGCCCCCGAGACTGGTGCGTGGAGCAGTAGTCTGCCCAGGCGGAGCAGGTGGGAGCTGGGCTTTGGCACTGAGGTCAGCAGGGGCCGCTCGCCCCGGGGACTGCACACACCACCTCCCTGTTGCCTGTTTATTATGGATCTCTCGGGAGTCGCACAATGTACAGGCAAACTCCCGTGTTTTCCCTACAGAGAGAGCGTGGGTTGCTGACTCTTCTGTCAGGTCGTGCGTCAGAGCACACCTCTGTTCTGTCACCCATGAGGTGGGCGTGCTGGCACGGGCAGCCACCGTCTCGGTGGGCGTGCAGGGCTTGTCCAGTCTCCAGCCCTCAGATGCAGTAAAGCGGGTTCCTGTGAGCAGACTGTAAGGATTGCCTCAATTTACACTTTCTCCAGCGATCTATGCAAAAATACATTTCACAAATTGTAGACACCTGACTTACCACTGAACAATAAACTATACATTCAGAAAACTAAGATCATGGCATCTGGTCTCATCACTTCATGGCAAATAGATGGGGAAACAGTGGCAGACTTTATTTTGGGGGGCTCCAAACTCAACTGCAGATGGTGATTGCAGCCATGAAATTAAAAGACGGTTGCTCCTTGGAAGAAAAGTTATGGCCAACCTAGATAGCTTATTCAAAAGCAGAGACATTACTTTGCCGACTAAGGTCCGTCTAGTCAAGGCTATGGTTTTTTCCAGTAGTCATGTATGAATGTGAGAGTTGGACTATAAAGAAAGCTGAACACCAAAGAATTGATGCTTTTGAACTGTGGTGTTGGACAAGAAAGATTGAAGGCGGGAGGAGAAGGGGACGACAGAGGATGAGAAGGTTAGATGGCATCACCGACTCGATGGACATGAGTTAGTAAGCTCCAGGAGTTGGTGATGCACAGGGAGGCCTGGTGTGCTGCCGTCCATGGGGTCGCAAAGGATCAGACACGACTGAGGGACTGAAGCAGCCTGTACTAGTCCCTCTGAATGTCTCAGATATGGAAGTTGTTGCCAGTGTTCTTGTTTGTTGGAGGGTTTTTTTTTCCTCTTTTGAAATTATTTTAATTTACAATAGAAAACATCTTTGAAGACAAAAATGAAAAAACAAAATTCCATGGGGACTGGAATCAGAACTGGTCACCACGGAGCCTGGAGACAGTGCAGGCGCACGGCACACCAGCAGCTCAGGGAGCGCCGGGGCTGGGGTGGGAGCAGGCCCCAGTGGGTGGGGGAGCCCCAAGGGCCTTGGGGGCTCTGGGACTTGGCTGTGTGGGCCAACCAGCAATGTGGGCAGGGAGGCCGGGCTGCAGCGACCCGAGAAGCCAGGGGCTCAGAGTGAGGCCGGGGTGCGGGGTGGACTCAGCCCAGGCCCCCCAGCCTGGGGACCCCCAGCCTCTGACTCCTAAGAATAGGTAGCCGGGGTCGCCAGGCCCGCCCGCATCTCGTCCCTCTCAGCCTGCCGCAGCCCGCAGCTCAGATGTTGGCTGTGCTGTAACAGCCCCTCCCCACATTTCCCCGGGGCCCAGGAAGGAACGTGGAGGCCTCCCCATCTGGAAATCCACCTTAGGCCCCGGCAAGAACCCAGGCCCGGGGAGGGCGCCGCGGGGCTTGGGTCGGCCTCCAGCTGGCACCATGCCCTCACTTCGCCGCCAGGCGGGGAGGAGGGGGACAGGCCCCTCGCGGCTCCCCCTCACGCGCGGCTCGCTGTGGACTCTGAGCTGTCTGCTGGGCGGCCCTCCCTCGCTACTGGGGCCTCGTCGGGTGCCGTCCAGGCCACCGGTACGGATCTCCTCTCGGGGCAAGGTGAGGACCTCGGACGGCCCGAGGACTCCATGTCCACGCGCACCGCCTCTAAGCCGGGGCCTGCCTTCCGTCTCCGCTTTTGCTCCACATCAGGGCACTCCCCCCTGCCGCACTCCGTCCTGTCCTCGGCCTCCTCGCAGCCCCCAGCCCCACCCTGAGCACGGCTGTGTCCCAGGCCGCACCTGCCTGCTGTCCTGGAGGAGCCCCACTGGAGGGCAGGAAGAGCGGAGAGCGGCCACAACGCCCAACGCCACAGCCACGGTTCTCCCAGGCGGCACAGTGTTTCCCCGGCTCGGGGGGCGGGAGGCGCAGGGACAGCGCTACAAGGTCAGCAGAGGGCGCAGTCGGGGCAGGCTGGGGGGAGGCCCAGGGCACCCCGCCAAGCAGCACCCTCCGCCAGTGTCGGGCCCCTCCTGCGGCAGGAGCAGGGAGGAGTGGACCGAAGTGACCCCCTGCAGTCCGCGGCCCCACACCTGCCTGCGGAAGTGACCCCCACAGGCCCTGCCCATGCCCTCGGGTGCCTCCTCTAGCTCCCCCACTGTAGGGAGATGCCGGTCGGAGGCCCGCTGGGCTGAGTGACAGGTTCACTGAGCCCCAGCCCTACCCGATCACAGCACAGGCTGGATGGTCAGCACCTGGAAACTCTGGGAAGGCCCCAGAGCAGGAACAGCACCTCCAGGCTAGGCGAGAAAGGCTGCCCCTGGAGGGCTTCCTGGAGGAGGGGACACGACAGGCAACCAGGCTGCACCACGATTTACAGGGACCAGGGCAGTTCTGTGCACGCAAGGACAGTTGGGAAAGAGACATTCATAAACTCATAAAATAAAAAGTGGAAGGCGTTGTGTGTGGGGAGGGCAGGCAGGGACAGAGCGGAACCCCCGAAGCCGTGGAGGTGTCGGGGTCAGTTGGGCTCACTTTGGGAGCTTTCTGCGGGAGGTTTCACTGCTCCCACGCTGCCAGGAGCCCGATTCCAAGACAGGAAAGAAAGGAAAAAGGACCGGCCCGCCGCCAGCCTGGAGCCCCGTGGGGGTCGCCAGGATGCCAGGGCCCCAGACCCCGCCGGCGTCCGGGGCCGAGGCCCCCGCGGCCTGCCCCAGGCGCCCCACTTCCGCGGCATCGGCTGGCGCTGGCTCCCGGCTGCGGCCGCAGCGTCGCCGCAGCGCCGGCCCCGCCCCGCCCGCCGCGGCCCGGGAGGCTCCAGAGCACAGGCGGGCGCGGAGCTCAGGTGGGCCCGCGGGGCTGGGGGCGGCGCCGAGAAGGGGGCGGCCGGGCGGGGCAACTCTCTCCTCGGCCTCCGCTGCCCGGACTCGCGCCTGCTCGCGGCCGCGGGGGCCCACCAAACGCTGATCCCCGTCCTGGGCCGGTGGGGGCCGGGAGGCAGGCTGGAAAGGGCTTCCCCGGGGCAAGGGCTCACCTGGCGGGGAGGCCGGACAGCGACCCCGACCTCGAGGGCCGGCGGCGGAGCTCAGACAGCTTAGTCGCTGTCCCAGGAAACGAAGGCAGCTGCTGGGGTGCCGCTCGGGCTGGGCGTGGGAAGGGCTCAGGGGAGCCCCGGTGACGGAGGACTGGAGTAGCGGGGAGCGGGTCCCTGGGGCTGTTCAGGGGACACACGCGGGTCCCAGAGGGCTACAGGACTGGCACACTGTCCGCAGTTTGGGCAGCTTGTGGGCATGGGCGGCAGTCTGCCAAGACTCGGGGTGCCCTCTTGGTGTGTCCTGGCAAGGGACCTCGCTTGGTGGGGTGTCTGGACCCACGGGGGCGGGGGGCATCACGCCAGCCCGGCACATAGTAGCTCTGGGGAGGTTTCTGTCCCCAGCAAATCTCTCTCCAGGCCCAAGACCCCGGGGGTCTGGACATCTGGGCACCTGGGAAGTGGGGCACAGCCTGCACAGGCACCTGGAGGCGAGTTGAGCTCACCCCTTTGCTGGGGTGCCGGAGGCCCGGCAGGCGAGGCCAGAGGCCAGGCAGGAGGGAGGTGGGCAGGGCTGAGCCAGGGCCTGGGGAGGGGCACCGAGTGCCCAGGGAAGGGCAGGTGGGGCGGGTGGAGGCCCCGCCCTACCGACCTGCCTTGGCAGTGAGTGGGGGAAAGAGCAAGGGTGCGCCCGGGTGGCCTTCAGACACTACCTCTCCTGCGACAGCCCGCCAGGGCAGTGAGACGGTCCCCCCAGACTCCCTGCAGTTCCCAGGCCCCTTGCTCTCAGGCGCCCTCTGGGGCCCTCACTGGGATCTGAACCAGACCAGATGGACTTCGGCTGCTTAAATTCTAGGAAGAATTTCTGGGGGGATAAGAGTTGGGAGGCCAGTGTAGCGAGGCAGCCACGGCTCCGTCCTGGGCCCTCCGAGTCCAGCGTGTAAGCTGCATGCCCCAGGCGGGCCCCCTGTGGTCCTGGGAGCTCCGGCCGCGCGGGGCTCCTGGAGGAGGGGGCAACCCCTCCTCAGCCCCGCGGCTTGCAGGGCGGTACAGGGCCTTCCTGGGTCCCTGTCTGGAAGCCGCTAGGTGGGAGGATGCCCCCACCTGCTGCTTGGCCCTGGCAAGCCCTTGGCCCCGTCCCGTGTCTCCATCTGCTTTTGGGCAGAACCCCACATCAGAGGCCTTGGGGAAGAGCAGGGGAGGGGAGCGGAAGCGGGGCGGTGCGCCGTCGGGCTGGGCGGGCAGCCCACTTCTGTTCACAGGGAGCTAGGTTTCCCTGGGGACCGGCGGCCTGCCCCCAGCCCCGCCCCCGGCCCTCCTGGCCCTGGCGCGCTGGGGGAGGGGTGGGCGCTGGGCCGCCTCCTGGACCCCTGCCCCTGCCTTCCCGGACGGGCGGCCTCGGTCCACTCTTGCGCCGGGACGGGAGGCAGCAGCCGCCCTTGGAAGAGGTGGGTACCGGGGCTGCCCGCCGAGGTCGGGGCAGGGCCAGGGAGCGCTAAATGTGCCCCCCACCCCGCTGGAGGAGGAGCTCTGATCGGTCAAGGTGACCTGGGTCTGACCCCAGGCACGGTGGCCGCCCTGGAGAACGGAGGGCCCCGGGGCTCCCGGGCCGTAGCGCTCTGAGGGCCGAAGAAATCAGGGGGTTTCCTGGGCCTAAGGGAGGCCCCCCTAAGGAGGAGGTAGGCCAGAGGGGAGGGGAGTG
Organism: Aepyceros melampus; assembly: GCA_006408695.1. Lineage (NCBI taxonomy): Eukaryota > Metazoa > Chordata > Mammalia > Artiodactyla > Bovidae > Aepyceros > Aepyceros melampus. The sequence goes on along the minus strand of SJXQ01005515.1, from coordinate 21,874 downwards.
ACGGTGCTGAGCCTGGGGGGCCGGGAGGGAGGTGTGGTCTGTGATGCCTCGGGGACCTGGCCCCAGTGCGGCCCCTTTCCGAAGTCCCCCGGCTCGTTCTCTCTGCGTCTCTACCCGCAGCCTCGTCCAAGCCCTGGTCCCGAAGCTGCCCTTCTCCCTGCAGGTCCCGGAGGCAGCTCCGGCTGGGATGGCAGCGCCAGCATCTCTAGGAGTCGCGGGGGGCCCAGTGCCCCAGAGGGCACCCTAGGCCTGCCACAGCCACCGCCCAGCGTGCCCTCCGGCCGCGGGCCCCGCGCCATGGGCGGCTGCTTCTCCAAGCCCAAGCCAGGTAACTCTTCCCTTCTCGCCGCCCTCCGTCCCTCCCCCTCTCCCTCTGAAGTAGGTCAGACCCGGAGGCCGCCGAATACTAACGCTGTGGGCAGGGGGGCCGGCTGGAGCCCTCTTTATCTGGGGCTCAGGGTGCTGGCGGTGGGAACAACGGCGGTGCCTTTTCAGAGAGGGGAGGGGAGGCTTCCTCCTGCTGCTGGGGGCAGGCGCGGGAGGTGGGGTATGTCCCCCTCAGGGCTGAGGAAGGGGGCTCTGGGGAGACCCCGGCCACTGTGTGACCCAGGTCATACGAGCAACCTCTCTGAGCCTCACCCACCCCCCAAAAAATACAAGCCTGATCTCTCAAGACCACTCAGAGGTGGAGCGGACAGGTCCAGCCCTGCCATCTCTTCTGACCACTGTGTGACCTTGGGCTGCCTCCTAGTCCTCTCTGGACACACTGTCCATTGGTGGAGGACATTCCCACCCTGCCGTGCCCAAGCACTTACACCCCCTGTCCACTCACCCAGCTGCCCTTACCTGATAGCTGGCCGCTCCATGACCTGGAAGCCCATGAGCCTTTTCTCCTCTCCCTGGGCCTGAGGAGGAACCTGGGGGCCAGGGGGTGCCAGGCCGGGCAGAGGGCCCCCTGCATCTGGCCCCCTGCTCCCGAGCTGCGGAAACCCAGCCCTCGGGCAAAAGACGTAACTGTCTTGACCGCGACTTCTGCCCATCGGCAGTGGACCCCAGGGTGCTGGCTGGCCCTGTAGCAGGGTCCTGTAGGGCTGCTGGGCTGGCTGGATGCCCTGGCACAGGGGGCCTTCTGCCACTCTCAGATCCCTGGCCCCAGGACCCCTGGGACAGGGGTGGGCTACTCTCGCCACACCAGGGGCAGTGCTCGTGAGCTCAGATCCGGTGCCTGCTCCAGACTGTGTGGCCTTGGGCAGGCGACGTCACCTCTCCGAGCCTCTGTGTTCTCACCGTGAGATGGGCCTCGTAACTGTGCCCCCGTGCTCGCTGGTGCGCTTGGCACAGGGCCCGGCACCCGGGAGGCCCTCACAGGATGCTGTTCTTTCCTCTCTGGGGGGCTAGGCTCCCTGAGGGCTGTGGCAGCGGGGGCAGGAACTCAGGGCCCCGGGGCCCACTCGGGGCAGGTCTGGGGTTTCAGTGCATGGGAGTGAGAGCCTTCTGGCCAGGAGAGTTCTCTGGGGTCTCCAGCCCACAGGGAGACCGAAAGGAGCACAGAGGCTTGGGCGAAGTCCTCCCTGTCCACCTCCAGGGCCACTGCGGCTCAGAGCACATCCCAGCACAGCCCGGGCTCTGGGAGCCCCTGTTTCTCAGGAAGCACTCCACGCCCGTCCTTTCTAAGCTCAGAGCTCGGGAGGACGTGCAGGCCTCTTGGCGTCCGGTCACCTGCCTTTGTGGTTGCTGCTGCTGCATTGGGTCTTCACTGCTTGGCCCGGGCTTTCCCTGGCTGCAGCCGGCAGGGTCCGCCCTTCGTTGCTACGTGTGGGCTGCTCATCACGCGGGCTTCTCGTCGCAGAGCAGAGGCTCTAGGCGCGCGGGCTTCAGCAGTTTGGGTGCACAGGCTCGGCCGCTGTGGTGCAGGGCTTAGCTTAGCTGCTTCGCAGTGTGTGGAATCTTCCCAGACCAGGGATCAAACCCATAATCCCCTGCACTGGCAGGCAGATTCTTATCCACTGTGCCACCGGGGAAGTCCCTGGTCACCTTCCGTTCACTAGGGCACTCTGGTACTTAAAGGCTTTCCCTCTTTGCCGTGGCCACCAGGAGGCTCAGATCTGAGCAATGAGACACTGCTAGGCAGCTTCACCTACTGGGCATCTGCTCTGAGCTGCATGTAGTATTCTGCCCCCAAGGGGGTGAGCTCTGCTCTTTCCATTCTACAACGAGGGCCCCGCTGAAAGGGGCTAAGGGTCCCGCACGGCTCCCGCCTTAGCGCCTCCCGTTAGCCTGCATCATCGAGCGCCTCTGGTCTTCTGTTGGAGGACAGAGGATGAAAGCAACTGGGCCTGGCTGTCCTCTGGGCCCCTGCCAGGCTGCTCCTATGAGCTCTGGTCTCTGCAGCTCACGTAACTGGTGTCAGCTGAGCCCACAGTATTTTTCTTTTTAATTCTTCTGAAAACATTCTATCGCTGTTACATCGAGTGTGGAAAATGAAGGCAAAAGCCCAGCCCACCCAGAGGCCCCCACCTGACGCAGCAGCATCAGTGCTGTCTCT
>SJXQ01005514.1:504053-536827 GCA_006408695.1 Aepyceros melampus | reverse complement strand
GAACTCTGCATTCAGATGCTTATATCTTTCCTTTTCTCCTTTGCTTTTCGCCTCTTTTTTTCACAGCTATTTGTAAGGCCTCCCCAGAGAGCCACTTTGCTTTTTTGCATTTCTTTTCCATGGGGATGATCTTGATCCGTGTCTCCTGTACAATGCCACGAACTTCATTCCATAGTTCATCAGGCACTCTATCTATCAGATCTAGGCCCTTAAATCTATTTCTCACTTCCACTGTATAATCATAAGGGATTTGATTTAGGTCATACCTGAATGGTCTAGCGGTTTTCCCTACTTTCTTCAATTTGAGTCTGAATTTGGCAATAAGGAGTTCATGATCTGAGCCACAGTCAGCTCCTGGTCTTTTTTTATTTTTATTTTTTTTGCTGACTGTATAGAGCTTCTCCATCTTTGATTGCAAAGAATATAATCAATCTATTTTCAGTGTTGACCATCTGGTGATGTCCATGTGTAGAGTCTTCTCTTGTGTTGTTGGAAGAGGGTGTTTGCTATGACCAGTGCATTTTCTTGGCAAAACTCGATTAGTCTTTGCCCTGCTTCATTCTGTACTCCAAGGCCAAATTTGCCTGTTACTCCAGGTGTTTCTTGTCTGCCAACCCTCAGCCACTGCAGCCACCACACAATGGTAGATCCTGAGGGGACTGAGCATGGGAAAGAACAGAATAGTAGCCCCAGATAACTGAGGTGCATATCAAAGGAATGATTGCAAAGGGCCCAAGATTCAGTGAGCTTGCATCTTCCCATACAAGAAGAGCAAGAAAAGCACTAAATGCATTAACTTCAGATGTCTAGTTTTCTTTAACAATAATCTTTTGATGTTCTAACTATCTGTTTTTCATTGCAAAACTCTTTATTTATCCTGGCTCCCCCCTTACCTCTTTGAAGCTGTCCCTCAGAGCTATCTGAGAGGCTGTCTTCTGGATTTAAGTCCTCAGAAATTCCTTCAAATAAAATATAATCCTCAACTTCTAGGTTGTGCTTTTTTTTTCAGTTGACGAGATGACAAATTTCTGGGCGATAGTGCTGATCAAACTTGGTGACAGATTCAATAGGGAGGTACAGGATGGGAGAGGGCAGTGGGTGGTGCCCTTTAATCTTCACAGCTACCCTATGATGGAGGTGTACTATTTCCCTGCTTTTGCAAATCAGGAAACAGACTTCTCACTGCTTCAGCATTAGGTCTACAGTCTTCATGGGCTTCCCCAGTGATTCAGCAGTAAAGAACTTGTAACTGGGAAGGGTTAAATTTGAATTTACACTGGATCTGCTTCTGTGACTTTAACCCTTTTTTGTTATTATAAGCATACATAATGGCCTGCTTCACATCTACTTCTGCTTCATTGACTACACTAAAGCCTTTGACTGTATGGATCACAACAAACTGGAAAATTCTTCAAGAGATGGGAATGAAGGAGGAAACAGAACAGGCTCTATCTTGAAAGCAGGACTCCAGCTTGGGCTGGACTGTGGACTTTGAGCTATATGCCCAGTATCTATGGAAACTTACCAACTGGGAAACCAGGCCTCCCAGAATGAAGAGCCCCAGGGCTCTTCCTTCGCTAAAAGAATACCCTAATTATCTGTGTAACCGAATAAAATCATACATTCTATTATGCTTATTGGAGTATGACCATAGACCTATTGATAATTGTCCACTGTTAACTACCTAGGCTTAAGGCATATGAATCACGGGTTAACCTTGATTGTCAGGGAATTTGGGGAGGTGGTTTGTGCACGTACACTTAGGGTATATAAGGTTTTCACAAAAAAACTGGTTGGTGTCCTTGGCTAAGAGGAGACTCTACCTTGGGCCCGCTGGTGTAATAAACTTCACTCCACTATCTGCGTTGTCCTTCTGAGCGAGTTTGTTTCCTGGAATGCGTGGCTACAACAGGAATACCAGACCACCTAACCTGCCTCCTGAGAAGTCTGTATGCAAGTCAAGAAGTGACAGTTAGAACCTGACATGGAACAACGGACTGGTTCCAAATTGGGAAAGGTGTATGTTCGCGCTCCCAGACTCCAGGAAAAGGGAAAACAATGAGAAGGAGGGGGAGAGAGAGAGTGAGATGAGTGCCTCACTCCTTCCCAGGTTTCGGCACAAGAATGTAAGGTATAGTTCAGGCCGAGGCAGAAAGAGGAAAGACGACCTCAACATAAGTAGGTTACCTTTATTCAGGCAAGGAGGAGTGACAGTTGGCCTAATGGCCAGGCTGAGTGTGGAGAGGGATCAGGAAGGCTCCATATTTATAGGGAGGTTTGTGGAAGCAATAAGAGAAACGTTAATCAGGTGGGATGTTTTGGGTATTCTTTAGTTGAGATGGCATTTGTAGTTGGGCAGGGGGTGATAAGTCTTCTGGCCAGGTGTAGGGGGTGGAAGGTTTCTGGACAGGGGATAAGTCCCAGATAGATGCAACCGGCCTGGAGCATCAGGGCAGGACCTAAAGTTCTGTTTTGTTTTCTCTGAAATTAGATGATTCAGCAAGGGCCTTTGAAACTGTTGTTTTCTTTTCTAGGCCCAAAAGACTCCTTCATTCCAGACCCTGAAATCATTAAAAAAATGGGGAAAAGGGCACCATATCTCTCTGGCTACTTCCTGCTGGATAGGGGTGATGATTTTAGGTCTGGAATGGAGGATTGTCCTAGGGCCCAGGATCTCGTTTTTCTGAGCTTGGAGTGAGGCTCTTGAGAAGAATGGTCTTGACCTGATCTTGAGAGATGGCCTGAATCTGTTCTTGAAGAAACCTTTGAAAGAGATTGAAGAGACAGGGTCCAAATAAGAGGAATAGAATGGTAAGTACCAGTGGTCCCAGGAAAGGGAACAACCAAGGCAGGACCTGTTGGAACAGGTTTTGGGGACTGTAAAGGTTTTGTAACTTTTCTGCAGCGTTCAATGTTGTCTCTATGTTCTTTGACTCTGCCCTGGACTATGCCCATTTCAAAGGCAGGTCTCTCCCTTTTCTGTGGTGAGAAGGTCCAGGGCTTGCCTATTTTGAAGGGCCACAGAAGCTAATGAGTTAATTTGTCTTTGGATTGAAACGAAGGACTCCACTACCTGCTCCATGTCTTCATTAAGTTCTTGGGACAGCTTGTAGTAGAAATGGGCAGAGGTTGAGATGCCTCCATCCCGGTGCCTAGGGCTGCTGCTATGCCAGTCCCAATCAGGAGAGGGGCTATGACAGCTTGTCTTTTCCTGTGGGAAAGTTCCCCTTGGGGGTAGACTATTTGTTTTACCTCTTCTTCTTTAAGGAATGTTAGGCCTGGAGTCAGGAAGACCAAGATGCAAGGTCCAGGGGGGTCTAAGGGGAGACATGAGTATGCATAGGTCCCACAGAGAATGAAGATTTACAGATTGATGCAATTATTTGTGTTGTTCCAGAGAACCCAAGTGGAACAGAAGGAGGGAGCGGAGTTTGTAAGCCCAGTGTAGTTGGAACTAGAGTAGTTAATACAGGTTAGGTTTGAAGAGGCTGAGAGTAGGACATTGTCAGAGACTGGCCCAATGAGTTGTGTAGTTTTTTGTTGGGAAGGGGAGGTATAGTTGCCCTGTGACAGACAGGTTGAAGGTAAAGGCATTGCTATGTGCAGTGTGGGAGACAGTGACATGCATGTCCAACACTGGGATGTGTGGTGTGTGTACTGGAAGAATTGGAAGGAAGAGCTGAGAAGGCAGGTAAGGTGTTGGTTGCCAGAGGGAGGTTTTAGGAGAGGCCGTAATTGGGAAAGGAGGTCTAGGTGTTTATAAGGCTCAGGGGTCACCTGTAACTGGGAAATTATGTTCTTTATGACTTGTTTCTTTACCCAATTTTGATCTAGTACCCCACCCCCATCTGAGTACCCCCAGTGGGTAATGGGATAGAAACATATGTTTCTTCCATTTGGCCTATGGCAGATACTCACGAAACTCCCTCTCTTTTGTACTTTTTTTTTTTAATTTTTATTTTATTTTTGTACTTTACAATACTGTATTGGTTTTGCCCTATATTTCTTTTGTACTTTAACAGTGAGTAGGGATTTGAATTTCCCACCCTTGAGGTTCATGGTGCATGGTTTTGGAACTGTATTATAACATGAGGAATGTACATAGGAATAAATGTCAGACCAGGGGCAGGGAGTAGCCAGAAGGCTGGGGAGTGCAGCATGGATAAGGAACAGAGGAGTCATGGGGCTGTTAGTTAGGCAGCACAGAGGAAATAGCACCCTAGGAGTAGGACACAGCTAGCAATGTAGGCGATATGCAAGGAAAGACGAAGGATGGGTGGCCAGTCCTGAGAGGAGACAGTTACTAGGCCTATAGCAAGGATTAAGATTAAGAGTGTTATTANAACAAGTGTTGTCAGCACGTTTGTCTATGCCAGAACCCTTGCCTGTCTAGCTAGACAAGGAGTGGGCAAACAATAGCCTGTAGCCTATTTTCAGGCAAAGTTGAACAGCTATAACAGAGACCTTGTAGCCCATGAAGCCAAATTTGGTTACGATCTGGACTTTCATAGAAAGGTTGCCAACTGTCAGTGTAGGCTATGTAATGCACATCCGAGCAGCCCCACTCCAGAGGGCCAGTGATAAACTAAGGCCCACTGGGAGGAGGTACTCCTGGGCTGGGCTGGAAGACTGTTCCTTGAGCTGTGCTTCTCCTAACAAAGATATGTATTGTCTGCATAGGTCTAGGAGAATGCAAGCCAAGACTCATTTGACTGATGATATTATGTCCAGTTTGTGTAATAAGATTTCAAGCTGGGGCTCAGAGAGTTTATGTAGGTCTAATGTTTCTCTTGTAATGGTCTTCTGAAATGTGACGATATCTGTGAAAACTTTTATATAGGCTCTAAGTTGTGCTGGAGAAGACTCTTGAGAGTCCCTTGGACTGCAAGGAGATCAAACCAGTCAATGCTAAAGGAAATCAATCCTGAATATTCATTGGAAGGACTGATACTTTGGCCACCTGAGGTGAAGAGACAACTCATTAGGAAAAAGCCTGATGCTGGGAAAGATTGAAGGCAGGAGTAGAAGAGGACAACAGAGGATAAGATGGTTGGATGGCATCACCGACTCAATGGACGTGAGTTTGAGCAAGCTCCATGAGAGGGTGAAGGACAGGGAAGCCTGGTGTGCTGCAGTCCACAAGGTCACAAAGAGTCAGACACAACTGAGTTACTGAACAACAACAACAAGGGCTGCCAAGGACTATTAATAAAACACATACATTGGCACTCCCCAAAATGCAGTCGTTAGTTATAAATCCAACAAAATATGTATAAGATCTGTAGAAGGAAAACTATAAATCTGATGAATCAATTCAAGGAAGGAATAAAGAACTAAATAAAAGGAGAGATATTCCATGTTCATGGATAGGAAGACTATATTTCTGAGATGTCAGTTCTTCACAACTTGATCATAAAGTCAATGTAATCACAATCAAAATCTCAGCAAAGATTTTGTGGATATTGGCAAACTGATTCTAAAGTTTATAGGGAGAGCAAAATATTCAAAATAGCCAACACAATATTGAAGGAGAACAAAATTGGAGGATTGACTTTACCTAACTTTAAGACTTACTGTGAAGCTACAGTAATCCAGTCAGTGTGATGTTTACAAAAAGAATAGAGAGCCTAGAAGTAGACCCACGTAACACTGGTCAACTGATCTTTGATAAAGAGTGAAAATAATTTTGTTGTTCAGTTGCTCAGTTGTGTCTGATTCTTTGCAACCCCAACCATCTCATCCTCTGCTGTCCCCTTCTCATCCTGCCTTCAATCTTTCCCAGTATAGGGGTCTTTTCCAATAAGTAAGCTCTGCATTAGGTGGCCAAAGTGTTGGAGCTTCAGCATCAGCATCAATCCTTCCAATGAATATTCAGTGTTGATTTCCTTTAGGATTGACTGGTTGGATCTCCTTTCTGTCTAAAGGATTCTCAAGAGTCTTCACCAGCACCACAGTCTGAAAGCATCAATTCTTCAGCACTGAGCCTTCTTTATGGTCCAACTGTCACATCTGTACATGACTATTGGAAAAACCATAGCTTTGACTAGATGGACCTTTCTGAGTAAAGTGATGGCTCTGCTTTTTAGTATGCTGTCTAGGTTGGTCATAGCTTTTCTTCCAAGGAGCAAACATTTTTTACAGTTGTGTCTGATTCTTTGCAACCCCAACCATCTCATCCTCTGCTGTCCCCTTCTCATCCTGCCTTCAATCTTTCCCAGTATAGGGGTCTTTTCCAATAAGTAAGCTCTGCATTAGGTGGCCAAAGTGTTGGAGCTTCAGCATCAGCATCAATCCTTCCAATGAATATTCAGTGTTGATTTCCTTTAGGATTGACTGGTTGGATCTCCTTTCTGTCTAAAGGATTCTCAAGAGTCTTCACCAGCACCACAGTCTGAAAGCATCAATTCTTCAGCACTGAGCCTTCTTTATGGTCCAACTGTCACATCTGTACATGACTATTGGAAAAACCATAGCTTTGACTAGATGGACCTTTCTGAGTAAAGTGATGGCTCTGCTTTTTAGTATGCTGTCTAGGTTGGTCATAGCTTTTCTTCCAAGGAGCAAACATTTTTTATTTCATGGCTGCAGTCACCATCTTCAGTGATTTTGGAGCCCAAGAAAGTAAAGTCTGTCACTGTTTCCATTGTTTCCCCATCTATTTTCCATGAAGTGATGGGACCAGATGCCATGATCTTTGTTCTTTGAATGTTGAGTTTTAAGCCAGCTTTTTCACTTTCCTCTTTGACTTTCATCAAGAGGCTCTTTTAGTTCCTCTTCACTTTCTACCATTAGGGTGGTATCACCTGCATATCTGAGGTTATTGATATTTCTCCCAGCAATCTTGATTCCACCTGTGCTTCATCCAGCCCAGTGTTTCTCATGATGTACTCTGCATATAACTTGAATAAGCAGGGTGACAATATACAGTCTTGACATACTCTTTTCCCAATTTTGAACCAGTCAGTTGTTCCATGTCTGGTTCTATTGGCTTGCTTGACCTGCATACAGGTTTCTCAAGAGGCAGGTAAGGTGGTCTGGTATTCCCATCTCTTTAAGAATTTTCCACAGTTTGTTGTGATCCACAGAGTCAAAGGCTTTCATGTAGTCAGTGAAGTAAAAGTAGCTGTTTTTCTGGAATTCTCTTGATTTTTCTGTGATCCAGCAGATGTTGGTAACTTGATTTCTGATTCCTCTGTCTTCACTAAATCCAGCTTGGACATCTGGAAGTTCTCAGTTCACATATTGTTGAAGCCCAACTTCCAATGGTTTTGAGCTAGCATGTGAAATAAGTGCAATTGTGCTGTAGTTTGAACATTCTTTGGGATTGGAATGAAAACTGACCTTTTCCAGTGTTGTGGCCACTGCTAAGTTTTCCAAGTTTGCTGTCATTTTGAGTGCATCACTTTAACAGCATCATCTTTTACGATTTGTAAGTAAGGAGTGAAAGTAATACAATGAAACATAAGATAGTGTCTTCCACAAATGGTGCTAAAATAACCAACCAGCCATCCACATGCTGAAAAAAGAAAAGAAGTCTTGACTTATATCCTTCATAAAAAGCATAATTTTTATCCAACTGTTTAGAAATAATAATAGGTAATATCATGAATGATTATTATTGATTAGGTACAATAATAGACACTCTACAAATCACATTTCATTTGATCTTCCTATTTCCTTGAGAAATAGGTATTTGAACACATGTTCCCTGTGAGAAATATGGGGGTCAGAATTTGTGGGTTGCCCAGGCCACACTGGTTTTTTGTACACAGCCTGGGTTAGAACCCATGCCTTGTGACTTCAACTCCAGTGCTCTCCTCACTACAGAATGGCTGACAAGGTAAGGGGCCTCTGAAGGAGGTAGGCGTGTGTTTTTCACTGCTGGTAAATATCGCTGGGCATCGTTTCTCTAGTTTGGGGAGGCAAGCCCAAGGATCTTAGTGAAGCATAAAGAAAACATGGCTTGTTGTCTCTAGCTGTCCCCAAAGTTAACACTGAATTGTGACTCTTGTAGAGTGAAGTTCCAGGTCATTTTGCTGAGATGTGAATTTGAATCACAGCACCAGTGGACTTGCCAAAGGGACACAGTTGCTTGCTATCTGCCATTTATCATCATTATGTTATGTTATGTTATGTTATGTCGTGTTCATTAGAGTGACCCTTCCGAAGCAGAGAGAAGGTGGCTCCTGGCCTCCTTCCCATGAAAGCCGGCCAGTAGTACTGGTGATGGATATCAAGAGAAGGCAAAGAGAATGGGCATTTTACAATAAAGATTGTATCCTTGGTTGCATTACTCAACTTAAAACTTAAGAGAAGTCTTGGAATCGGTCCACATTTCACCAATCCAATGTACATGGGAGGTGAGGGGTAGTCGACCATGTGCAAATCTGCCTCACCTGTGCTCTTCCCTCCCAAATACCAGGATTTACATGTTGTTGCACTGGAGACCCACTCCAGTACTCTTGCCTGGAAAATCCCGTGGACAGAGGAGCCTGGTAGGCTGCAGTCCATGGGGTCGCTAAGAGTCGGACATGACTGAGCGACTTCACTTTCACTTTTCACTTTCATGCACTGGAAAAGGAAATGGCAACCCACTCCAGTGTTCTTGCCTGGAGAATCTCAGGGACAGGGGAGCCTGGTGGGCTGCCGTCTATGGAGTTGCACAGAGTCGGACACGACTGAAGCGACTTAGCAGCCTCTAAAGTTAGGGTCTCCTGGTGCAGAGTTAGGGACCAGTGTGTTCCAGATAAGCTTCCTCCCTGAGATGCTGGAGGCCAGAGCTGGCACCCCACTAGGGTCTCATCCCCTCACAGATTCAGTCGCTGATCCATTTACCTGTCCTCACAGCAGAGGCATAGGGGCCAGTGTTCCATGTCGGCCTCTCCAGGCACATTGTCCACCTTCAGGAAGCCTGGAGTGCAGGGAGCTTCATGTCCTGTCTTCCTTTCTACAAGCCCTCGTCTCTCAGAATCTAAACACAGGCTATGGGCCCTTCTGTAAGTGCACCCAGAGGCCCCAGCGTGTCAGCGTTGGAGGTGCTGGTGCTCCCAGTGACCGCGTGAGGTGGGGACTATGCCAAGCCCCTGGGCATCTGCAGCTCTGGGAATTCCAGCCCTTCATGTTGGCTCTTTCTCAGGGCCAGAGCCCAAGAGCTGCAGCCTCTTTGCTCAGGGGCCCCTATCCCCCACAGCATCCCATGTGGGCGGCATGCAGGCAGGGGTTTGTTCTCTGTGCCTGTCGCTCTGCTACGTGGAGGGAAATGGGGCTTTTGTGAGTTCTCAAGTGAGTCTGCTCACCCATTGTCTGGGCTGAGCTCTCCTTAGACCTTCACCAGCTCGGTGAGGACAGGGGCAGGGCTGGGAAAGGCCGGATGTATTCCCAGCCGAGCTGAAAACACTATTCATCCCGGAAACACCCTATTAAGCAGCAACAACAGCACAAAAAGGGAGTGGGTAGAGGGAATAGGAGGAGGGAGATGAGGGCCAGGAAGAAGAGACTCGAAAGGGGCACTGACAATGGATTCAGAGCTCTGAGGAGCCTTGATTCTCCTAAGGAGACCCTGGCATGCTTGGTGGGGAAGGAGGGGGACCTGCATCCCATGCTTGGTAAGGGGATCTGCAGGGAGATAAAGAGAGAAGTAGGATGTGCCCAGCCATATGTGACAACCCCCTTCCCTCTCATGTGATATTCAGATCTGCAGAGGTGGTGGGGGCTGGAAGAAGAGCTGATGGAGCCAAGAGCGTGGGACTGGGAGAGAGAAAACTCGGAAGGGCTGTCATGGAGAAAGGGGAGCAATTGGTTCTGTGAGGGCCCTTTTAGGGCACAGCAAGTGTTGAAGAAAGGAAATCCCAGGAGCCAGACTTCTGACAAGAAAATGGCCCAGCTGGACAGGTAGTGAGTGCTTCATCTTGGGTGGTATGCAAGCAAAGATTGAGTGACCAACTGGTGAGAGTGCTGGATCAGAATCTGAAGCTGGGGAGGAGGAGTGCACCAAGTCTCTGGAGCTTTTTAGACTCTGTGTGTGTGTGTGTGTGTGTGTGTGTGTGTGTGTGTGTTGCTCAGTCATGTCCAACTCTTTGAGAACACATGGACTGTAGCCTGCCAGGTTTTTCTGTCTATGGAATTCTCCAGGCAAGAATACTGGAATGTGTAGCCATTCCCTTCTGCAGGGGTCTTCCTGATCCAGGGGTCAAACTTCGGTCTCCTGCATTGCAGGCAGATTCTTTACCAACTGAGCCATCAGGAAACCCTCTTTGAGAGGTTCTGAATTGAGAGTGGCACCCAGATTTGAGCCTAGTCTCTGATTGCCTTTGGGTAGGCAAGAAGTGAAGTGAGTGGGCGGGTGAATTCTGGACTGGTCCTCAGGTGCAGGCTGGAGGACAGGGAACAGAGCTCCAGATTCTGTGTCACTGAACTTAATCTCTTTTCAGTTCAAAGGAGGAGAAATGCAGACTTGATTTTTTCAGTCTGTTCTTTTGTCCAAAAAACCCCAGTGGTGATTCACAGTACTTTTGCCTCATGCCATCAGGGAGAGTGCAAGGCCAAGTCCATGAACAGCCTTCCCTGTAAGCTTCTGGCCCTGAGCAGGAGGAGGCGATTTCCAGGGGCCCCCATGGCCCTTGGTCAGGAGACAGGGGCTGTGCTTCCTCTCAGGCAGAGCCTCTGAGAGAGAGTCTGTCCTCGTCACACCGACCCTCCACCTCACCACATCTGTCCATTCTCTTAGGCTTGGCCACAGTCCCTAGCGCCCTCTGTGCAAGCCTGCCTGACCACCCAGCCATGCTCTCCTCCCACCCTGAGGGTGTGGCCCACGTGCCACTGGTACCCCAGCTCTGTGGAGCCTGCATTCTGGCTCCTTCTCAGCGAGTCCCTGACCCATGTCCTATAGGCTCTGTGAGTGATGTCAGCCTCATCTGTGGACCTTCTGTGCCGGACTCATGTGCCAGCCCTGCTCTATGAATCAGGCCCCAAGTTCACAGGCTGCAGGCTACAAGGTGGAGGCCCCATCATGCTTCCTGCAGGAACCTCCCTGGTGATTGAAGCCAGCATTCTACCCCACCTCTCCCCTTGCACCCTCAGGGCAGCCTCAGTCACTCTCTGCCTTTCGTCATTGCCCCTGTTCTGTTGGATGGATTTTGAATGCTTGAGATGATCTGTCCTGGGCTCTGAACCCACCCTCCTGTACCGCATGACCACCGTCATCTGTGAGGTGGTGATGGGAGCACCAGTAGCAAACCCGAGGAGCCTGCCAGGGGAATGGCTCCCTCTGGTCTGTGAGATCGTAATTCTGGCCTCTTCTAGCTGCGTGGGTGTTGTGGTCAGTGGGGTGATGCCCACAGCCCCTCTAGTTTTGCTCTTGTAACCCCATGATGCTTCCTGGCATTGGGAATTGACCTTTTGCCAGTTGTGCCTCTCCTTGTCAGGGAGCCCGTCCTGCCCTGCCTGTCAGTCTTGCTCCTAAGAACCCTCTATTACTGCCAAGACAGCTGAGGAGCACCCCAGGAATGCTTCTATTGTATCTGTGTTTTCCAGTCAATAGACTTGACTGGCCCCCGGCAACCAGCGTTTCCTGAGACCCCAAACAATCTGGACGCCATTAGTGTCCTCCCCACAGTGAATGCATTTGTACAGAAATATCTCCAGAGAATTTGAGGCTCCCTTGTTAGCCTTAGAGGGGTCCTGCTGGCTTGCCCCAGCTGGGGCTGGCAGGCCTGGTAGCTGGAATCCCACTCCCCACCTCTTGGCCAGGAATGCCTGAGCTGCCATCTGCTCCAGAAAGGGAGAGTAGAGGGGAGTCTGGGTCCTGAAACCTCCCAAGGCAGGAGCTGTCACCCTCTGAGAGCCGTCAGGCTTTGGGGACTGGACAAATGCCACATCATAACCCAGATGCCCTCCCACACACACCCAGGCCTTAGGACAGCGCCCTCAGCTGCAGAGGAGACATTTTATGCAGCTGTTTCCATGTAACAAGCAACTAAAGTGAGACGAGCAGAGGGTGGCCAGCTCGCCATCAGTTTGTCAGAGGGGCAGACCAGGAGACGGCAGACCAGTGGAGTAGGCCTGGCCCTGCCGTCAGCTTGTGATGAGAGCCTGGACCCTCTCTGCCCACACTCCTGGGGTGGACAACAGTAGGGTGTCCAACTGACCACTCCGGGCCTTTTTCTGGATGGAGTCTGGCTCTCTGGAGAGAGGAAGGTGGGCTGGGCATGAAGGCTGGAGGCCAGGAGAGTGGTGCCGTGGGGCAGCACCCCTCCACAGCCATGCCAAGGATACAGACCCCTGGAAGAGGATGTCTGTGTATCTGGTGGGAGGCACTCTGTGAAGAGGCCCCAAGGGGGTGTGTCAGCTCTGGTGGCCCCTCGGGAGTCATCAACCCCAGGCTGGTCCAGGATATGTCCAGGAGAAGGCCAGGGCCTGCCTGCCAGCCCCCACTCCTTCCTTCTCTGGCACATCCCCCAAGCCCCTGCTAGAGCCCTCCCCCTGGTGCCCCTGGCAGGGGGCAGTGACATCTGAGAGTTACCGTGCCACAGATCAATCCAGGATGCGGGCACAGGAGGGCTGAAAGGAGAAGCAGACGGCAGCATGTTCCCTCTGATTAACGAGCCCAGGCCACCATCCATCGCCGGCCTTCATTAGGGCTGCAGAGAGTCATTTTGCATGGGCGTGCAGCCTCTCCTCCCCTCTCTTCTCCAGGGTGATTGATGTCCCCAGGTGCCCGCATCCCCCAGCAAGTGAGAAGCCCTCTCTCCTCCTGTGGATGAGGGCGGAGGCAGCTGGCTTATTATGCATGATTCTTACCTGTGTGCCCTTGGCGCCAACTCACAGAGCTGTCAAAATGGCCAGGGCGAATCGGTCTAATCTCCCTTAGAATTCACAGTGCTAGGAGACTGCAAAATGCCAGGCTTCTCCATTTTAATGGGTCTTTGACTCTCCCCACAAAAATGCAAACAGGTGAAGCACTGAGCAGTGGGCGCTCAGCCAGGCCAGCACCATCAGCGTGCTGGAGCAGGGAGATAAAGGATGTCCCTGGACCACAACACTCCTGTGTGGTTCTCCTCTCTCTCCTTGCTGCTGGAAGGCACCTGTGTTGGTGCTGGGGTGGGAAGCTGGGTCAGGAGGAGGTGAGGGCTTGGGCAGGAGCTCTGCTGCAGGTCTGGTTAAAGGCTCCCCAGTGCCTGATGACCTGGGTGTGCCCGGGGCTGCTGACCATCATGCCTGGGTGGAGAGGAGCCTCCTAGGTCTACCTTACCTGTGCCCACTGACACCATCTGGCTGGTTTGGGTTCTGCCTACAGATGTTTGATGCTGTGGAGGGCTAGAGATCCCCAGCCAGGATGGGTGAGATCCACTTTTCTTCTCAGTTCTCTGGCTATGGGATATTTTCAGATGTAGGAGAGGTGCACGTGGCTTTGAGAGGGTGTCTGGCCAGCTCGAAGGATCAGGAAATATAGATGTTAGAATGGGAAAGGGAGCTGAGATAAAAGGAAAAGAATGTAGATAAGGAATCAGAAGACAGAGGGGCTGTTTGGTATTTTGTGCCTAAAATGAAGACTTTCATTTTCCCCTTTTCCTTGCGCCTGTGTATAGTCTCACTTGCTCAGAGCTTCTCTTTTGTTGGAGAGCAGCTGCCAGTCCTTGAATTCCAAATCCCCTCCTCCATTGAGGAGCCAGATGGGGGTGGCATGCCATGAAGGATAATTGTAGGGGTGTGGGGAGGGGACAGGCAGGGCCCCACAAGGGAACAGTCTCCCAAGGGTGGGCCTGGCACAGAGCCTTCACCTCCACTGGGCAAGAACACTGTTGAAATCCTTTCACTGTGAAAGGTGAACCCGGTGGTCCTGATCCATTAGGATGATGAGTTGGTAATAGCACAGGTGTGTGGGCGCCCTGCCTTTGTTCTGACGCGCTGTCCTTGACCTTGGCCCTGGGAAAACTCAAAGGGTGAAAGTGAGTCACTCAGTCATGTTTGAGCAGCTTGTTGACCTCTTCCCAAGCTTCTCTGGATGTGAGGAGAGACTCTTGCCTTCAGTTCTTGGTGGCCTTGCAAGAGGGGACCCTTTCTGGTGGCACATGAGACTGTTGATGAGAGAGAAGACCACTGCCCAGCACCATTGCTCTCAAACCAGTGATTCTTCAGCCATAGTTTTGAAGAATGAAGCCATGCCGCACTGGACCAACAGGATCTGTGCTTTCCGTAGCAGAGGCTGCTGGAGCCACACTCATGAACAAGACAGGCTATGGGGCATGCGTGTGCATGAGTCCATAACCCTCTCCCCCGCCCCCCATCCCACAGGCCACCATGGGTCCCCATCCCTGACCAGGGCCCTTATACAAACATTTGTTGTTGGCTAGCCCAGAATGTCCCTTGGACTGCAAGGAGATCCAACCAGTCCATTCTAAAGGAGATCAGTCCTGAGTGTTCTTTGGAAGGAATGATGCTAAAGCTGAAACTCCAGTACTTTGGCCACCTCATGTGAAGAGTTGACTCATTGGAAAAGACCCTGATGCTGGGAGAGATTAGGGGCAGGAGGAAAAGGGGATGACAGAGGATGAGATGTCTGGATGGCATCACTGACTCTGTGGATGTGGGTTTGGGTGAACTCTAGGAGTTGGTGATGGACAGGGAAGCCTGGCGTGCTGCAATTCATGGGGTTACAAAGAGTTGGACATGACTGAGCGACTAAGCTGAACCCAGAATGTCCCTGTGTCCAGCCCAGCAGAGGTGCTGTGGGCCCCAGGCCTGGCTGCTGGAGGCTGCTGCCCTCTGGTTGCAGAGCCCATGCCCCATGAGACGGGGAGGCATGTACTAAGAGGGTAGTATGGGCTCACTGGGTTTGGGATGTGGCTGTAGAGCTGTGGCTGGTTCCCCTGCATGCCAGCTTCACCAGCTTTGCACCAACACCAGGGCACTGAGAATAACATGGGGCCCAGGAGAGGCCTGGCATGTTTGTGTTCCCTGGGCCTCAGAGTGTAGGTGGGGTCAGGGGAGCCGCTTGGCTATTTGGGCTACATCGTCAGCCTTCCCTTTAGGCCCAAGTGAGACCACACAGGGTGCAGTGTGTCTAAGCGGGCAGCCTGCAGGAGAGGCATTCGGTACACTCATGCTGAGGCTGCGGCCCCATCCCAGATGCCCCCGCATGGTGTCCATGGTTGAAGGAGGCTGCGACAGGGTCCTCTAGGGGTTGGACAAGGAGGGCTGAGGAGAAATTAGAGGGCAGCTGGAGGGCCAAGGCTTTTCAATCAAGACTGCCAGGGCAGGCTAGGGTTGGGAGACCAAAGCCCACCCTTCAGAGTGGGCCTTAGGACCTAGCTGGGACCTTAGGCCCTTAAGACACTCCACTGCCCACACTGGGGGCATGGCAGTGCTTGCTGTTAGGGGACCAACTCTGATTTGTCAAGCACTTGTGCAATGAGTGTCTAGTGACACTTCTTGTCTCCAAATGATTGTCTAGGTTGATGCCCTAACCTCAGTACCTTATGATATGACCTTATTTGGAATAGGGTCATGTGGATATAATTCATTACCATGAGGTCACACTAAAGTAGGTTGGACCCCTGACCCAGTATGACTGATATCTTCTAAGATGGCCATGTGAAGAAAGAGACACTTGGGGTCACCCGTGACCCTGAAGGTAGAGATCAGTTCAGTCACTCAGTTGTTTCTGACTCTTTGCAACCCCATGGACTGCAGATCGCCATGCTTCTTCATCACCAACTCCCAGAGGTTACCCAAACTCATGTCCATTGATTTGGTGATGCCATCCAACCATCTCATCCTCTGTCATCCCCTTCTCCTCCTGCCCTCAATCTTTCCCAGCATCAGGGTCTTTCCAATGAGTCAGCTCTTTTCATCAGATGACCAAAGTATTAGAGTTTCAGCTTCAATATCAGTCCTTCCAATGAACACTCAGGATTGATCTCCTTTAGGATAGACTGGTTGGATCTCCTTGCAGTCCAAGGGACTCTCAAGAGTCTTCTCCAACACCACATTTCAAAAGCATCAGTTCTTTCGTGCTCAGCTTTCTTTATAGTCGAACTCTTACGTCCATACATGACTACTGGAAAAACCATAGGACCTTTGTTGCTAAAGTAATGTCTCTGCTTTTTATTGAATGATGCAACTTCAAGGCAAAGAAGACCAAAGATTGCCAGGAAGACCCCAGAAACTAGAAGAGGCCAAGAAGGATTCTCCCCTGCAGGTTTCAGGGGGAGCATGTCTCTGCTTACACCCTGATTTTGGACTTTTAGCCCCCGGGGCTGTGAGACATTGCGTTTCTGTTGTTTGAAGCTACCTAGATTGTGTGCTTTTGTTATAGCAGCTGGAGGAAACTAATACATCTCCTAAATCAGTTTTTACACTTTATTAGTAAAAAGCATTTGCAAGGTACTGGCGTATGCACTGCTAAGTCACTGTAAGACCAAGCTAGACCTGGGGATTCAGGAGGCAGAAGGGTCCGTTCAAGCTCCAGAGATTCCTTTTGGTTTCTTCCCATGTTTTTTACTGACTGCTCTAGGGACTGAGGGCCAGAAGTGACCTGCCGAGGCCAGAGAGGAGAGGGACCCTCCCAAGCCAGGTACCAAGTCTGGGCTGGGCCGAGAAGGCAGCCCTTCTGCGGCTTGTCCCCAGCCCTTCTGAGGCTTGTCCCCAGCTGAGCAGCCCATGTCAGGCCCCCATGCTCTGGTCTGCTTCCCAGGAAGCCTCACTTGGTAGAACTGGGAGGGAAGGAAATCAGAGTTGTGCCTCTGGCTTGCTTACCGGTTCTGCCACGGTTCTGCCACGTGGAAACCAGGACCAGACCCAGAGCCCCTCCCACCTCCCAGAAGCACATTTCAATGCTCTGACCCATTTAAGTGTGGCTTCTATGTATGATAATTAATTGCACCTGGAGAAATGAAAGAAACAGGAGGAGAAGGGTGTGGTGGGGAGGACTACACTAATCTGTGTTCTTTAAAAGAGCAAATTTCACAGTTTGTATTTATGGTTTAAGTGCCTGTTCCCACTCATTCAGTCAGTCAGTCATTCAGCAGATGGGCTGGACTGGCTCATTCCATTTACTCAGGCTTCTTTCTCTTTCTCACCAGCCCCTCTTACATACCAGTCAATGGAGACTTATGTGATAACAGTTCCTCTTCACCTTACATTTTGTACTTGGCAGAGACAGTCAGTCAGTTCAGTTGCTCAGTTATGTCTGACTCTTTGCGACCCCATGAACCGCAGCATGCCAGGCCTCCCTGTCCATCACCAACTCCTGGAGTTTACCCAAACTCATGTCTATTATAGAGTCGGTGATGCCAACTAACAGTTAATAAATGTTATTCCAATGAGTGTTGTTAAAAATATACAGAGCATCTTTCTGAACCTGGTCTCACTGGCTCAGAGATGCAGGGGAGATACCTCTTTCTGGAAAATCAGATTTTGATATTCAGATGTTGATTTGCTTGTTAGTCTTGGAGCTGAGACTTGAGCCCAGGTCTCCAGAGCTCATGGAGCATTTCTGCTACACAAGGCATCTGATTAAAGTCTATGGGATATAAGTCACAGCTATGCCTTCTCAAAGTACTTACAGCACACTTGGGCAAGAAAGATTCAGAACAGAATTCAGGTAGAGAAGAGGAAAAAGCCATTCCGGGCAGGAGGCCCTTCCTGAGCACAAGTGGTGGTGTGGGGGATGATGGGTTCCCTTTGGGAAACTGAAGGTCAATTTGGAAAAGCCAGGCTTGGAGCAGAAGCCTCATGGAGGCCAGAAGTTTGTGGCTTGTCTTGGATTAGTGAAGAGACTTTGGAAATCATAAAGTAGGGGAGTCAGATGGGATGAAATAGGGGTTTTTAGAAGGCGAGTTAAATTGCTATTTCTGAACGTGTGTCTTCTAAAAAGCTTAGGAGTAAGAAGAATGTGAGTGATAGTGAACTGGTGCCCCTGGCCTATGAGCTCTTGCACTTGGCTTTCTGGTCTTTGTACTCATGCTGCTATTTTACTCCACTGAAGCGCTGTTTCCTGAGTTGCATCTGGGGGGCAGACACAGTTCTATGTCCTGCTCTGTGTTTAGTTGCTGACATCCTGATGCTGTGACACTGTAACACTCCAGGAGTGTGAATGTGAGTGTGGTCTCCTGCATTTCCTTCCCCTCTGGATAGGCTGGTCCTAGTGTTCTCATGTTCTAAATAATGCTGTAATGAGTATCTTCTTGATATAGAGCCTTCTGTTTTCCTTTGGCCAGTGTCTTGGGGGTGACATCACTGGGTGATCAGAGGAACTGAGATTCTATAAGCCTTTGCTGAGTGTGGCTGTATTGCCTTTGAACTAGTTACATGGACAGAAGGAGCTAAACTGGGCAGCTTTGTGGAGAAGGGTACAGATGGAGCCTCTGTTGAGACAGCAGCCAGGAGGTGGTTGCTGTGGTCCCACTGTGCAGGGCTGATGCCCTAGACTCATAGTTTCTGATAATTGGAAAGGAACACACGGTGAAGAAGTTGCAGGAGTCACCGTGGCGTGGTGAGTGATCTGATGATGGACTGGGGAGAACAAGGAATCAAAGCTAAATGCGCCTGAGGTGTCCCACAGGGGCTCTAGGGAATGGCAGTGGGATAGTGTGCAGCAGGGTGCGTGTGAAGAACCTTTGCCTGGGTGGACACGTGGGATGGGACGTGAAAGGCTTGCTTGGAATACTTTTTCACCAGCTGTGCTGGGCCTGGGGCCCAGTTACGCCAGAATACGAGCCCCTGAGGCTAGCTGGTGCCTTTCCCAGTTTACACTCAACCAGAGCCATCTCCAAACCCAGAGCTGGCACAGCTCTCGCTCCTCTGTCCTGAAGGGAGCCTGAAGCCTGTTCAGAAGGTTGGTGATAAGATTGCCGGGAGACTGGACTACGTTGGCAATAGGAAGTCTGGGCAAGTGGAAAGTGGAGCTGAGCAGCTGTTGGTTGCTGGACCCTGTGTCAGGGGCTGAGGTTTGCGGGAGTGGCAGACAGCTGAGGAATCTTGTGGGCATCATCAGTTCTCTGCCCAGTGAACGGGATGTATGAAGACAGGACACACCCCGAGGGAAGACCTGGAGAAAGAGCACCATGAGGCCCCTGCAGTGAACCTGGGCTGCATCTTTGGCAGGCCACGGTGATGGACGGGGCATGAGTGGGGGCACCGAGGAGCCTGGGATGGTGGCTGCAGGAGTGAGCTCCAGGAAATGCTCAGGTTCTTGTGATGAGTTCAGGTCTGGAGGGCAACATGGGGTCCCATGGGGAGGCTGAGGGCCTCACCATGGTCAGAGCTGCCCAGCACACTGTGAGTACTGGCACACTCTGGATTTGGGAGTCGGGGAGACTGCTCACTACATGTCTTGTTCCTGCCAGTGTGGACTCAATCCTGGGACAAGTGTGTGTGTGTGTGTGTGTGTGTGTGTGTGTGAGAGTGAGTGAGTGAAGGGGCTGGTCGCTGTGCCTCCATCAGCCGGGGCTGGGAAAGCAAGGAGGAAGCATCAGCTGTGCACCAGGCTTCGGACACCTGTCATTTTATTCAGTGTTCACAACTGTCCCTGGGATTCCCCCTTCCTGCCACTCAACAAGGCCGTAATTGCAGATTTAGCAGCGTGGTTATTTGATTAATTTCTGTCTTCTCACTTATCTGCAAAGTCCTCGAGGGCCAGGGTGTCTGTTTTCCTCTGCTCTGTATCTGGTTCCTACACAGCGCCCACCTGCCTGTGGGAGTGACTCAGACAACCTTTGCTGAATGGGTACCATCACCCCCTGATGCCATGCATCTCGGCCTGCTTCCAGTGACCCCAGCCCCTCGTGAAGGCTGAGGGAGAGGCTCGGGCTGCAGTGGGCTGACCTCTAACTCCTGGCCTTTACCTGAGAGGACCTGGATTCATGGAGCGACTCTGGGCTGTGGCTCCTGGGTTTTGGGAGCTCCGTGAGCCACAGAGGCTGCAGGCAGTGACTACATGGCTGTGCTGGTTCTTCCCTGCTTGGGAGGTCCTTGAATTTGCCTTATCAAATACACATGAGGCTCTGCTCAGTGGAGGCCTGGAAGCCCCGATTCCATCTGTGTATGTTGTCGTATATTGTTACCACCATGGAAGGACATTGTAAATATTTTCAGCTGAATGTCTGATTAATGTCTTTCCAGAAAGAGTGGCAGAACTGTAAGGAGAGGGTTTATTTAGCTCTTTTTCACCATGATGGGCATCTAATTCATCCCAAATGTCAATACATCCCAAGGTGCCAATCTAGACAGAAAGGGGAACTGTCTGCAGGGATGGGTGGCAGCTGCCTTTTCCTCTGTGCAGGGGGCTCAGAGCTGCCCCTACCACCCTGACCCTTGGGTGGCGGCCCCCTGTGCTTGGAGGGGGGACCCTGAGGGTTTCCCTACAAGAACCACTGAAGGGAAATTGTTCCCTGGGAAAATGGGGTCTCTCTACCAGGCTGCTCACGTGCCCCAGGCTTCTCGGGTTCTTGCCAGTCTGGCCGGCTCCTGCCAGAGACCCCCTTCTGTCTCCCTTTGTGGCCTCCCCTCCCCTCTGGCTCAGTCCTTCTCACCCCCTCTTAGGTTTGGGATGGTTCTCAGCTCATCCACATTGACCTGTCTCTGCTTCTGGACACTCTGTCATCTCTCCCAGGTGGCAGGTGGCTGTCTCCATTCCTGGCCCCCACCATAGCCCACCCCTGCCCAAGAGGCCAGTGTTGCCTTTTCCTAGAGACAGTGGCATGTGTCTTTGGGGATGGACCCACTTACTCCCCACACATCCATTCCCTTGAGTTTCTCAGTTTCCTTCTCATGGTTTCAGCCATAACAGAATGCAGAGTGAGGCTTTGCTTCTTGTCCCTCCCCTGGACCAAGAGTCCCTCCAGGGGACCCACTGCTCTGACTTGCTGCCGTATTCTCTGCTTGTGTCACTCTTGGGTCTTTAAAGGAAGGAGGCAGATGATCAGTAGGTATTTATGATCTTAATTCTTATAGAAATCTCAGAAGTATTTCACAGATTCGATCATTAGATCCTTTGCATAGCTAAGAAACTGAAGCTTGGAGTGGTTAAGTTATAATAATAAAAGCATTCTGTACTTTGTGTCATGCAGTCCACTCTTGGCCTTGAGCTCTAACGAGCCCTCCTCTGTCCTGCAGATGATGAGTGGGGGGAGAGGGATGGTCACTATGTGATGGAAGTGGGGCCTGGACCCCATTTGCCTGCACCAGCGCCCTCTCTGCCCTCCATGTGCCCTCCCCAGCTTTTCTCCCTTGGGCAGTGAGCACGCACACCCAGAGAGCAGAGGCTGGTGGTGGGTATGGGTCCCAGAGTCATGTGCCCTGTAGGCATGCTATCTGACAGCAACACATGCACCTCCAGCTGGTTTGGTCCCCATGCCACTGTTTGAGAGCAGAAGTGATGGTAAATATTTAATTTTGCTTCCACCATAACTTTCTGCCAGAACTCTCAATATGCTTTATAAATGCAAATGAGCACTCTCTTCTTCTCCAGGGAGATGTAAACCTCCTCAAATCACTTTAATTCAGCCCCCACCAGAGTGTAATGCCATAATCAGGAGCGCTCTGTGCCAGAAAAGAAACTGCCCTTAATCATATCGAGTGGATGGTTTATGGTTTGGTGGCCTTCCGTCTCCGCGGTGGGCAGGATGCAGAGAAATGGATCCTTCTCCTTGCAACTTCTGTCCAAGAAGGTGGATGGAAAACATTATTTAGAAACAGATTCAATTATAGCCCTTGAGCAGGTAACTATGAATATAATGAACTCTTAGATTGTATTCATGGGGTTAGCAGAACAAACCAGTGCTTGGAAGATTTAGGAATGAAAGCTGTTTCTTACTTTTGCTTCTGGACTCTAGTTCCCTCCCTGCCCATGTCCTCGGCTCTTCACTGCACTTCAGCATGATCCTGAAGTAGGGGAGTGCCTCCATACACATTTTTATTGCAATATGTGCTGTTCTGGGGGGCTTTGATGGCTTCTTAGCTGATGAGCAAGATCCTCCATTCCAGGACACTGCAGAGCCCACAGACACCCATGTCTGCCCAGTAGGCAGCAGGCTGAGATTTGAGGCTCTCAGCATTGGGATGGGAGGCTGTGTGACCCTGAAGGAGGCACTACGCTATTCTGTACCCTGGTCCCTAACTCTGCCAAGTGTGTTCAGTGACTCCTGCTTCAGGCCCACCTGGTGAAGGCATTTTAATCATGGAGATGAATTTCTCCAGGGCCTCATGGAGTGCCTTTGGAGACATGTATTATGTAAATCTGGTGTGTCATTATGATCATTATTAGTGCTGTGAAGTGGAGACGCGGGGGAGAAGGAGGGCTGCTCGGTGCAGGAACCGGCCTCCCCAGCTGTCGGAAGAATCAGAGGAGAAAACAAACTCAAGAAGTCTGTTCCTGTGCTTGCGTTCCTTCAGTTATGCAAGCGGCACTACTCTTGATCCAACTTCAAGTGAGCTTGGATGGGCTAGTAAACCTAGCTCACTGTATTTGCTTTACTCCCCTGTTTGCAGTGAGAGCCCCCACTCCACTGGGAGGCAGAAAGGTGTCACGGTGGGTTATGTAGTGTCAGCTTGTGAGGAGGGGCCTCCCTGGCCTGTTAGTGCCTGTCCATGCTGGTGCCCATTGAGATTCCCTGGACCCCATCTGAGCCATGGGTATGGTCTATGCAAGTCACCATGGGGTGGTTCTGGGGTCCCTTCATTAGACCTGTTCTGGCCCAAAGACCGTCTGCTCCATCTATGCCATGTCCACCTGGTGGGGTCACTCCAGACTGGGATGCTGGGTGTCCAGGGCCCTGTCACTGGGACAGACTCCCACCATCCCTTCTCTGGGATTGAGCACTGAGAGACAAGGGCATAGGATACCCCTTGGCTCAGCACAGCTCCTCGATTATCACTTTATTTTCACTGCCTCAGTACTGCCCACAGGGTAGGTTTCTTCCTAATCCTTTGGTTTATGCCAGGAGTTCTTTTGTTTCCTAAGGGGCCCAAATTTCGACATGCATATTCCCATCTCTTGCCTGGAATAGAGAACAGAGAATGACTGTTCACAGAGGGTGGAGGGATGTTCAGGAGAAAAGGAACAGAGTAGGGAGAAACCAAAACAACACATCAATCAAGTCTGTGTCCTGTGCTCATGTTTGTTGAGCCACCTGCTCAGCTAGGGTGTGCTGTGCCTGGTGCTTTGATACATGCCCTGGAAAGTTCAAGTGCATGACACCTCCACTAGCCTAAAGAGCACCACTGTGTGATTTTGAAAGGTGCCTTCTGGAACTCTGGACTCCCATGCAAAAAAACCAAAACAAAACAAAACAAACAAAAAAAAACACACAAAAAAACCCCTCACAATTATGTATTTGACTCATAGCTTCCCACTTAGGCAAAACTTAACTCAAAATAGATCATAGACCTAAGTAGGAGAAAAACCTTTGTAGTCTTGGGTTAGGCAAAGCTTTTTTAGGTATGATATCAAACCATAAAAGAAAAAAGTTGATAAATTAGACTTCTCCAAAATTTAAAACTTCTGCTCTTTGAAAGATGCTATTAAAGGAATGAAAAGATAAGTCATAAATTGGGATGAAATATTTGTAGACCATCTGGTCTGATAAAGGACTTGTATCCAGAATAAAGAACCTACCAAACTCAACAATAAGGAAACAACCCAATTTAAAAATGGAAAAGTATCAAACAGACACTTCACTAAAAGATATACAGATGACAAGAAATCATGTGAAAAGATGCTTAATATCACTCTTCATTAAGGAAATGAAAATTCAAACCACAATGAGATACCACTGCACATCTGTTAAAATGGCCAAAATTAAAAATGACTGACCATGCCAAGTGTTGGCAAGGATGTGGATGAATTGGAACTCTCATACACTCTCATGTAATAGCCCACAAATGGAAATGACAAGTGAATTGGTAGACAAAATGCAATCTCGCCATACAGTGAAATACTACTCAGCAATGTAAAGGAATGAACTATTGATGCCCACAAACATGGTGAATCTTAATTATGCTGAGCTAGCCAGATTAAGAAAATATACTGTATGATTTCATTTATATAAACTTCTGGAAAATGCCGGTTAACCTATAGTGACAAAAAACAGATTAGTTCTTAGTGACAGGGTGGGGCAGGGGCAAGAGGGAAGGAGGGATTACAAAAGGCAGGAAGCTTCTGGGAATGATGGCTATGTTTCTTATCTTGATTGTGGTGATAGTTTTATGGATATATGTCAAAACTTATCAAATTGTATGCTTTAATTATGTGCAGTTTATTGCATGTCATTTGTACCTCAGTAAAGCTGCTGTTTAAAAAAAAAAAAAAGGACTTCTCTGGTGGTCTCGTGGTTGAGACTCTGCTTCCAATGCAGAGGGCACGGGTTCCATCCCTGGTTGGGGAACAAAGATCCCACATGCCGTGTAGTATAGCCAAAACACACAACCCCCCTACACAACAAACAAACCCCCTGCAAACAAAAGGGCTTTTGGACTTGCTGATCAAAGCTCTAGTCAGGTTTTGGGGAGAAATTTCCATCAAGAGGTAGGGCTGACAGCAGTCAATAATAGATTGAAAAGGAAAGAAAGAAAAAGGAAAAAGGTGCCCCGTTTTCAGGACACTTCACTGCTATCTGCCTGAAAACAGTTGTAGTAAATATCAGCTCTGTAATTGCTACATGGTGCCTGGTGATCTTGGTGTATGTACTGTAGCCACCCTGGTGCCCCTGGGGGCTCATAGCCAAGTCAGGGTGTTTCCCTTATTGGCCAGAGGGATTGGTGACCTGGAAGCAGGCCCCTGGGGTCTGAAATGTGTGTTTATGTTTGGGGTGAGGCCTTTGCCAAAGCCGCATGAGCTTTCAGCAGAGTCTTGGGAAGGGGGTGGCCATGTATCTGGGCCCAGAGGCAAAAGGACCTGCAGGAGGACTGAGTGTTGGGGCCAGAGAAGTTGAAGGGAAATCAGCTGAGAGTGTCAACATGGATGCCTAAGGGGAAGCAGAGGAGAGGAGTGGGGAGAAAGGAATAGGGAGTCACAGGTCAGAAGGAGGTGCTGAGAAAGACTTGCGGAGGGAATTAGGTTCGGCTATTGGGTCAGCATGGCTTGTGGAGAACACATAGGTTGAGTGATCTGAGAAGATGCCATGTCTCAGGGTTAAAGTGATGAGTAGGCAGATGATGTCACATACCATCCCCCAGGTGGCTTGGGGTCCTTCAGTAGAGCCTTAGCATCTGCTGCTGCTAAGTCGCTTCAGTCGTGTCCGACTCTGTGCGACCCCATAGACGGCAGCCCACCAGGCTCCGCCGTCCCTGGGATTCTCCAGGCAAGAACACTGGAGTGGGTTGCCATTTCCTTCTCCAATGGATGAAAGTGAAAAGTGAAAGTGAAGTCGCTCAGTCGTGTCCGACTCTTAGCGACCCCATGGACTGCAGCCCACCAGGCTCTTCCATCCATGGGATTTTCCAGGCAGGAGTACTGGAGTGGGGTGCCATTGCCTTCTCCAGCCTTAGCATCAGGACACCTGAGATCTGTACCTAACTCTGCCATGAGCTGTGTCCTCCTAGCAGACCTCTTCCCCTCAGCTGTAGACTTGGCAGAGGAGCCCAGGGTTCTTAGCACTGACATTTACAGTCCTGAGTAACTTTACTGTCCAGCAATTCTTCTGATGCACCATTTTTTTCTTTTTTTGACCTTCAGAAACTTTAATGGACACCAGGACGGCTACTGCAGAGCTGGGCTGGACCGCCAATCCCGCATCAGGGGTGAGTGTCAGACCGTCTGTCCTCCTATCCTGATGAGCAGTCATGGGAGCAGGGCCTGACTTGCCCCTCTGGGATGTGGATTACAGGCGTGAGTGGCTTGTCCGTGGCCCATCCGCAGAAGGGCAGCAGCAGGTGGCCAAGGCCTGTGTGGGACTGGGGCCAGTGGCTGCCAGTAGTTGGGTGTTCAAGTCAGTGGTGATGGGGAGGACTGAGATCCGGATGCCCCTGGGGCTGAAGAGGGGCCAGAGTATGAGGAGGAGCTCGAGTTCAGAAAGACTGAGGCGCTCTTTCACCTGGCGCTGCCTTAGAGCATGTTCTGGATTCATTTGTTCAGTGTTCATACACCTGGTCAGAATCTGTAGCTGCAAAGATGAATACTCTTGAGGAGCTCACGGCCTCCTGTGGGATCCACCATGTGCATGAATGAGCTGAAATGTATCCCTCCTGGGTGGCAGTGGGGAGACTGACAGCCAAGTGTGGCCCAGAACTGGGAGTGAGACACTTCAGAGGGAGACAAGAAGCCTTTACGAAAGAAGTGCACGCAAGCTGGGCTTTGGAGACTGAGTAGGAGTTTGACAGGCAGTAAATAGGGAGTCTGGAAAGATATTCCAAGTAGGAGGAATAGCTGGTTAAAAGGGATGGGAGTCACGCAATGACGTAAGAACAGGAGTCTGTGTGTCTGGACCATGGGAGAGTGTGGATAGTGCTGAGGCGGGGCTGGGCTGTGGACTGGGCAGCGCACAGCGTGGGGAACTGGGACTGCCCTGCGGAGTTAGCCATTTGGCTTTATCCAATAGGCAAAGGATGGATCTTGTCACACTTGCTGACATGCTTGTAGGGAACAGTGGAGAGAAGGCTCTTGCAGCTGTCTTGGATGGGTCAGAAGCATCAGATTAAAATGGGATACTCAGGACAGTGGGAGCAAAGCTAAGCAGGAGGCCTTGGCAGCGTTTGGCAGTGGGTGAAGATGTTGGGGTGGGGAGAGGCAGAGGGAGGAGATGGGATGGGATTCACATCTCAGGCTCAAGTGGCTGGCTCTCTGTGAGGCTTAATCATGAAAGGAGGGGACAGGGGAAGTGCATGGACTCTTCATCCCAGCGAGGGGGTGAGGCAGGGGCAGGGTTAGCTGGATCTCTTCGTCAACCCTACATCTCCTCTCTCCTCTCTGCCTTTGGTCACCTCCAGCCTGCAGCCTCAGGCCCCTCTGCAACCCAGGATAAGAGTCTCCCGCCTATGTCTTTGGGACATTGGGATTCAGCCCCCAAGGCAGACTGAGGCCTCACCTGCGCTTTCTCCCTGGGTTCTCACTTCTGGGTACAGGCATGGAGCCTTGTGTAGCAGGGAAAGGTCTGGGGTGAACTGTGTTTCCCAAAGTGTGGCCATGAGCAGAGGCCAATCTTGCCCACACTGACAAGTCCAAATCCTGCTGGGAACACTGCAGGCCAGCAGGGAACGCCTCCCACTCCCACTGGGAACCTCATGAAAGCTGATGATATAGCAGCTCTTCAAGCGGCCCAGACATTAAGGACTTGTCCCTCTCCTACAAGTTACATTGTTAGTGGAAGCTTTGCATGTTTTCTTCTGTGACTTAAGTCATTGATGTGACTTTTGGTTCATTTTCTCCTTGATTTTTGTACATACCACCTGTCTTCTTTAAACTTCTAAACTCCTTCCCAAGGCAGATGGTCCTTTTGGGAAATCTTCCAAGTTAAGAGGTCCCTGGAAGGGGATGAGAAGGAGAGGCAGGAGAAAGCCAAGAGGTGGTCTTCTTACAGAAGCCCAGGGAGCAGGGGTCAAGGAGGAAGAGGGCAAATGTGGACGGTGCTGCTGGGCATTGGATGGTGCACTGGGCTTGGTTACAAGGACCCTGTTGGTGCCACATGCTGATGGTTTCAGAAGGGACCAGGGTCAGAAGCCAGAAAGCAGGATGTGGAAGGGTCAATGGGAGGTGAAGCAATGGAGCCCGTGAGAGGAGGGAATGCATAGCACGGGAGGCAGAAGGAAGGGAGACTGTGGAGGCAGGTGCCTCTCTGGGGCCGGGATTCGTTTGTTGTTGAAATGACAGGACAGAGAGATGGGAGGACTCAGGATTGGTATAGAAGCTATAAAATAAGAAGTCTTTTAATTTCCCATCTTCTTTCTGAGGTTGGAGGGGTGGTTGGGAGAGTGGAGGTGGGGAGTCTTAAGTAGCAGGTTTTAGGAGGGAGGAAAAGGTTGGGAGGTAATTGCCACTGCTGGTGAGTTGAGAGAGTCTGGACTCTTTGGAAGGAATATGGCTGCAGTAAGGACCTAGTTGAGGTCCAGGCTGTGTGTGTGTGTGACAGCCCCAATCAAGGGTACCTGGAGGCTGTGTGGCGTGGAGTCATCCTTACTTAATGCTTATGTGAGAATGGTGGGCCTGGAGGGTCAGGAGCTAAGGACATTGGCAGGAGGGGGTCAGCATCTTGTAGCGTGACATCGTCCCCAAAAGAAGAATAGTGAAGCCAGGAGCATTGTAACAAAGTACAGAGGCTGGGGCTCTCAAGGAGACTGGAGGAGGACTGGAGGCCATGGCCTTGAATCAGGGCTTAACTTTAAGTCACACAGAGTACTTCTGGGTGATAAAGGGGTCTGGGGAGTGGGGCCAGGGTCCAGCATTTGAGAAGCCAGGAGGCTGGGTGAATGGTCTGCATTTTCCTGGGATCCAATAGGGGAGGAGATGAGCCCCGCCCCAGCAACCCAGAAAGAGAGCAAATTGTCCCTCAGATGGCCCCTGAACTCAGGATACCATGCTTGCTGAAGATGTTGATGTGTGGGTGGGCATTGTTCTGGGAGCCTGTGCATCTCCAGGGAACTGGTAGGCCTGGTCCAGAAAGGGTACTATGATTCTACCGGGGTCCCAGCTGGCATTGCAATGAACCCTATCCACGGTGCATGGCCTGTGAGGTAGGCTCCCCAGAGAGAGGCCAGGAGACTTCCTTTTATGGTTTCCCTGGATACCTTCACCCTTGTACTCAAGGACTGCCAGATGCGGGAAGGATTTGGACTGCCCACCCACACATAGCCTGCAAATTGTTTTCAGTTATATCTCTGGAAAATGGATTATAATATTGTGTGTCAAAACCAGAAAGTATTTCTGCTCAAATGGCAAAATGTTGCTTTATAATCTAATTGCAGCTTTAATTTAAAGCCTTTAGGTTTAACCCATATCAGAGGAAACTTGGTGAGCAGAGGGAGAAAATAACAAATATATTTATGAAGTAACAGATGCTGGGGGGATGAGGGGCTGAACTCCCATCAGAGGGCATCCAAGGACCCTCACCCATGACCCTGTGAACTCCACCCTCCTCCCTTGGGCTGCCTTCAGTTACCTCTCCCTAACTCTTCTTTACAGTCCTGTCCAAAAGGGTCCTGACCTTCACATGTTGATGTGAAGCTCTGGGCAGGAGGGTGCTCTGAGAGGTCCTATGGTCAACACCCAGGGCGGTGCTTAGCTGCCACAGGGCTCAGTAAGTGCTAGTTCCCATGGTTTCGTGGTCCAGCTTAGCGGTCGTCCCCCTTCCTAGAGGGGTTTCCCGGGTGGCTCAGTGGTAAAGAATCCGCCTGCTAATGCAGGAGACGTAGATTTGATCCCTGGGTCGGGAAGATCCCCTGGAGAAGGAAATGGCAAGTCGCTTCAGTATTCTTGCCTGGGAAATCCCATGGACAGAGGAGCCAGGCGAGCTACAGTCAGTGGGATCACAAAGATTCGAACAAGACAGAGTGGCTGGACAACAGCCACTGTTCCTAGGTGCTGCCTGGCCCTCTCCCCTCTTTTCCTTTTCCCCTCTCCCCCTTGCAACCCTGTCTGTCCCTCAGGTGTCAGTTCCATTCCCCTCCCCTCGGGGGGCCCTCCCGGGTGCCCCTCCCCACCAGGACTCCACGGTAGGGGCCCTTTTCCTAAAGCAGAAGGCTTGGTGCCAACTCCTATCTGCCCATCACTCTGTGAGCTAAACCTGCGTTGATGTGTGCTTCCTCCCACTGGGCAGAGAAAGGAGTGGCTGCATTTCTGTCCCCGGGCCAGCAGGGACAGGCTTCAGTAAATGTTTGTCGGCCACATAAAATGAGGAAGGAGCAGCGCATTCATGATACTTCCTGCATCTTCAACCCAGGATTCCACACTCAGGAGATGCTCAGTTTAGGTTTATTGTAGCCCAATAAAATGGTTTTTGTAGGCTTCCCAATACCCAATTGATTGTCAGTATCTTAAAGAAACTTAATCAGTGATACAGATAGAGCTACCTCTCCTGCGATGAGCATGATGGAGAAGACCAGGATGCTCTCCAGAAGGTCCAGCTGCTTTCACATACTGGCTGTGATGGATAAGGACGGCAAGCTGGGTCCCTCTTATAGTGAGGCTTATTCAGCTTGCTTGTTGGAAACCAAGCAAGGCCTTTTACTTGTGCAGAATATTGTCAGGGCTCCTTGGCTTTTTGCATGTGGGCAGCCAACAGCCTCTGTGTGGGAGTCTGTGACTGTGTAACATGTGGCCGCCGTGTGAACATCTACAGATCCTGAGTTACCTTGAAAGAGCACTTCACGGGCTTCCAGACTCCACCTCCATCTGTGCTACCCTGTGGAACCACCTTCTCACAACCTGTGACATGTTCTGTTTACCACATTAATATTGGCAAATCTTCATCATGGGAAGGTGGGAAGGTTGACAGAGGAAAGATGCAAAAGAGTCTGGAGCCAAGCCTGATGAGCCTTCAGGTTAAGCAGGCTGGGTGTGTGCATGCCTGTGCTCTGTGTGTGTATGTCTGTGTGTGTGTCCGTGCATATGTGTATAAATATGTGAAGTGTGTGTTTATATATGTGTGCTGTGCTAAGTCACTTCAGTCATGTCCGACTCTTTGCAACGCTATGGACTGTAGCCCGCCAGGCTCTTCTGTCCGTGGGATTCTCCAGGCAAGAAAACTGGAGTGGGTTGCCATGGCCTCCTCCAGGGGATCTTCCTGACCCAGGGATTGAACCCATGTCTCTTGTGTCTCCTGCCTTGGCAGGCGGATTCTTTAGCACTAGTGCCTCCTGGGGAGCGCATATCCAGTTTTATGTATGTCTATGTGTATGTGCCTGTGTGTATATGTGCATCTGAGTATTTCTGTGTGATATGTGTGTGTGCATTTCTATGTGATACATGTGTGAGTGTATGTGTTTGTGGGTGTGAGTGTATGAAGTTAAATGAGCTGATTTCACCTTATGCCTCTGCAGGCGGTTTCCAGAGTTCTGGAAAGATCTTAAGTGATGAGAGTATTATTGGACTAAGTGGAGAGCTTCCGGAGAGGCCAGTGTGTAGGGCACAACCCTCATTTGAGTACCTGTGTATGTGTCTGATAAATTAACTCCTCAAACAGGATGCACGCCCATGAGAGTGGCACACGGGGGCTGTCCTTCCCCACTGCCCCCTGGGGACCCTCCTGCCTGTTCCCTTTCCGCATCTACCAGTTCCAGGCACCCTCACTGGCTGCCACATCCTGGGAGTAAGGACAGCACACTTAGGAGAGAAATCCACTCCAACAGCCCCCTGTTTGTTCCAAGGCCAGGCAAAATCAATAGAAATTTAGTTGGCCTGATAGGTGTGAAGGTTATGGTGAAGGCTTCAGGCCCTGGCATCAAATAATCTGGCTTATGTTCCTGCTCTGCAGCTCCCTGGCTGTGTGATCTTGGCCCGTCACCCAGACTCCTTTAGTCCCAGGGTCTCCTCTGCTCAACAGGGCGAGGATGGGAACTAT
Source organism: Aepyceros melampus (assembly GCA_006408695.1). Lineage (NCBI taxonomy): Eukaryota > Metazoa > Chordata > Mammalia > Artiodactyla > Bovidae > Aepyceros > Aepyceros melampus. Next base: position 505,340 of record SJXQ01005514.1, on the reverse strand, counting down.
TCTGTATAAGCAACCGTGTCGACAAAAAGTTTTCCTGGGTAAACACTCAGAAAGTGTTAGCATAGTACTCACCCTCTGGAGGCCTGGATTTTCTCTCTTCTTCTTTTGATGACTCAATCATGCTAATTAAGACAGAAAAGCCTGAGCTAAATTAGGCAAATCCAGGAGACATTTAGCTCTGGGCAAAATGATTTTGTGAATGGAGTTGTATGGTGTTTGAATTTCTGGCCATTGCAGGGGCAGGCGAGCAGAGGGGAACAGAGTTGGGCATCCTTTTTCAGATTGGTACCCCTGCCTGGGACTCGGGAGCATTGGAACTGGTCACTGATTGCTGGGAGCTACACTTCAGGATCAGTCAGGGTTTCCTGGTGGCCAGGGACAGAAAAACACCAGTCTTAAGGGAGGTATCTTGGCTCATGTGAATAAATGGTCCAGGGGCTGATGTGGCTTCCTCTCTGGCTAGGTACAAATCCTTAGATCAATCTGTCTCTCTCCCCACCACCTTTCTCCTCTCTCTGTTCCCCTGGTGTTGGCTCCTTGCTGAGCTTCCTCTTGGTCATAAAAAATCTGCAGTGGCTCCAGCTGTTACAACCTCATCCATCATCCCCTGAGGAAGAGCCAGTACCTCCTCTGGGATCCCCCAGAAGAAGCTCTGGAATTAGCTCTGAGTGGGCCTGACTATATCAGTTTGGCTCCACACCTGCCCTGATCCAATCCCTACATCCAGGAAATACTGAGTGGTACTCTCAGGTCCTGTGTTCCAACCCCGTGCTGGGCTGAGCCCACCAGAAGCCTTGGCTGAAGGGCTGGAGGGAGTACCTCTCCAGAAGGAACTGGGATGTGGGTACCAGAAAGCTGAATAGTTACTGGGCACAGAAAGAGGAAATTGAATATGACATCGCAAGGCCTCGTGTGCTTTACAGCCAGGTGTACATCAGTCCTCACAACAGCCCCATTTTACAGAAGAGGAAGCCAAAGCACTGAACAACTGTTAACTTGCTTCTGATCACATGGCTGGAGAGTGCCATCTAACCCCCTGCTGCCTGCTGAAAACCACGCTGTACCCTCTCTCCTAGTGAAATGCTGCAGTGTCGCCAGAGAGTGGCTTCCAACAGAATTTCCAGTTTTGAGTTGCTGGAGGTCTGTCGAATTCAGTGTCAGTGTCTAAAAGATTTTCTCACAGTTTAGGACACAGTGGTATCTTTCCCCTGAGCTGTTACCAAGGAGTAAGTACTGCTTTCTCCAGTTCGAGGGGCCCTGCCTCCCAGCAGGTGGGCCTCCAACTGC
>SJXQ01005514.1:451432-503780 GCA_006408695.1 Aepyceros melampus | reverse complement strand
CTGCACCTCCCACCCACTCTTTATCTTTTGCTCTCACTACCAAAAGGCCTGTAATTAGGAAACATTAGCAGGCTCAAAACAGCTTTCATACCTGAAACATCCTCTGTAATTGCACTCAGCAGTGCTCTTCTCTGGCTATTAATGTCACTTTTATGAAGCAATGAGGAACAAAACACCTCGAGGCACTTAAAACATTTTTTTAAAAATATAATACATGTCTTTTAGGAATGGAAGTTTAAAATCACCTGCTTGACAGAGACAGTGATAGACAAAGGCTGGGGCTCAGGACAGAGCCGTGGGCCCAGGGATCCATGGAGTTCAGACACTGCCCTGGAAGGAGTGACAGCCCTGGGCTGGGTTGCCCAAGGCTGGTGGATCCCCTGGGATGAAAGGTGGCCAGACAAGGGCACTGTTCTGCCTGACTTCATCACGTGTGGTTGCTGTCACTGGGTTTTTACATGAGCTCTTTTGTGTGGGCATGTGTGTGCCTTTGACAGAGAGGTGACTAGAGTGTTACAGATGAGCAAAGTCATTGGGTAGAATATGAATTATTACATTGAGTAGAATATTAATTATTGCACTGGTTGCAGAAATGTTAGGGAACCGTTGACTGAAACTGCTCCTCTTGGTCAGGCAAGATGATAAGCGCTTGCATGAGTTGTCTTAAAACAAGAGGTCCCGATAAGGAGCAGGATGCTGCCACTGAAAACTAACTGGGATAATTTGGAAGGGGCCCAAAGGAGGAAGGAGACTCCAACCCATAATATGTCCCAGCAACCTCCCAGAATCCTTTGCACTGGAGTCCATCTTGGCTGAGAGATGTGAGTGCCACCAGGAAGGACCCAGGTCACATCAAATAGGGGCGAATGCAAGATGATTGATTGGCCAGAGGCAACTGGGACGCTGACCCTGTTACCATAAAGCCTGAGCTTGTGAGCCACGTGGCAGAGCAGTTGTCCTGGTTTCCCTTACCCTACTGCTCACCACCCGGGTGCCCCCTCCCGGTAACATTTTTTGCTTTGTCAGTGTGTATGTCTCCTGAACAATGCCTTTCTGAGTATTAGATAAGAACCCACTCTCCAGCCCTGGAAGGGCTCCCCTTTCCTGCAACAGAAGTACATGCAGTATGACTGTGTGTATGTGTGTGGAGGGAGGGATGGATTAAGGGAGAGATGCTTCTTGACTCGCTGTGTTAAAGAACTCTGGGAGCTGTGGTGGTTCACCAGAACCTGACTGTCTGACAGATTTATTTTCTTGCTCTTGAAAATGGCTCACAGACTCATTCATCAGTGGAGCAGGAGATCTTTCTGTCCATAGACTCCAGGAGGGAACCCCAGAGGTCACCCATTTCCCCTCCCCCTCTCAGAGGCAGGCTTAACCCTCATTTGTCCAGACAGACAGATGTCTCTTCTCTAAATCTTTTCCAGGAAGGCAGACCCCTGCCATGCCCCTTGCCCCAACCCTGGGAACCTTTCTCCCACCGGTATGTGAAGCTGAGGACCAACTGCCTGGTGAAGGTCAGAGTGGCCCTCAGGGCTCTGGGAGGAAATAGGGCTCCTGGTGGAGCTGAGGGGGGTCCATAGGGTCTCGTTGCCTTGACAGCCCTGACTCACAGTTCCTCACGGGTCTCCTTGGTGAAAGAAGAAATCTATTACAGGAGAGGGCAAAGCATGAGAAGAAAGATGAGGCAGAGTTGAGAGATCTGTAGAAGATGGGCCAGAGTAAAACAGGTGGAGAAGGGAGGCTCAGGGTTGGCAGCAGCCAGGTGGGGACTCTAGCCTGGCTCTGGAGGAAGGCGCCTGACCTGTGCAGAAACAGGGCAGCCCTGGGATACACCTTTGACTTGACCCCCAGGTACAGGCAAAAGTGAAAGGATCATTTGGCCTGAATCCCACTGTATTTCTGGTAGCGTCAAGGAACAAGCCCAGGATTTGGAGTCTGATGTGCTGGGTCTATTGCAATTTCCCTCTAAGTTCTTTAACTTCTGAGTCCATCTTCTGCCTCTGTCACATGGCTAATGTAAGATCTTATTTACAGAGTGGTTGGCAGCATAAATTGTGTTTACTTCCTTGTAGACTCCAAGGCTCAGTCAATACCACTCGCCCTGACTAGTGCTAGTGGCCGCAGTGATTCTTGTCTGAGGGACTTAACTTGCCTGGGATGAGGGTGGGGACTGATGGGGGTTGGGAGGCCTGAGATGCAAGATCAGCTTTCCAGCATTTCTGTTAGGTTGTGGCTCTGGTGAGAATACCATCAGAGGGTTCAGTTTGTTATTACTCACAGAGCTATTATTAAGAATAGTGATAGCTACCGCTACTACTAGTTACTGTCAGTTAAGTACCAGCTGTGTCCCGGGCACTGGACATCAATGGTACCACCTCATCGACTTCTCACCAGGACCGTGCATGCCAGGGAGTGTTTCTCCCATTTTGCAGATTTGCAGAGCAGACACTGAGCTTGCGGGCAAGGACCCAAAGTCACGGAACTGCTTAGGGTTTTGCTGAGACTGACCCCAGGCCTGTCTGACTGTGGAGCTCACTCTTGTGCTTCTGCCCCTGAAGGGCGGGCGGGTCATACATCATCAAGAAACGAGGGAACAGAGGGTGAGGAAAGGTAAAATTTCATTTTCTACAAAAGGAAAGTTTAGGTTTGAAAGCCAAGTGCCAGTGAAACATTCACTTATTAAGTACTCATAGGTCACTTTTTAAAGCAAGCTGTTTGGAGAGGTGTGGAGCAGGTGCTGTATAATGTGTGGGCTTTAGAGGCAGAATAGTAACAAGTCCAGGGGGAGTCTTGAGGGTGCGACCCCACTCCCAGGGCAGGTGAGGCCTGGCCAGGAAGCTGGAGGAGGGTGAAGGTGGTCCCTGGAGATGGGTGGCTCCAAGAGATGATGAAGGAGCGTGTGGTTAGCTCCTGCCCCCAGGTCTTGGCGAATGCTGAGGAAGTGAGGACTCCTGGGAAGGGAGAGAGGTGAGCTGTTTTACACCGGTGACGCCGTGTCAACTGGGCTGAACCGGCCTCTCTTGCATTCGAGGTGCTCCTCTGCTGGTAGAGGAGGGGTGTCTAGTTGTGGCACACCCTCCTCTTACACATACTGTCCCACTCACCTCTCTTCCTGCTGAAGATAGGGATGCCCATCATGTTTCCCAGTGTCACAGAAGACAACCAACGTGAACGACTTTGGAGTCAAGATTCAGACTTATCTTGTCGAGTGAGAGCTCTGCCTTCACAATGTCATGGTCAGTGTTAAAGGCCCACACTTTCATTTAGGTGCAAATGAGTCACTGGGAGCCAGGTGGGCAGTGCTCAGGTGAGGTCTTGTGAGTGGCTGGTTACCTGTTCCTGGGGACCAATTACACGATGCAGGTGCAGGAAGGGCAGATGCGAGTCACAGGTGATGGTGGCCTCATCGCATGCTGTTCCAGCCTGAGCATGTCTGCAGAAATGGGCTTATTCTGGGAGCCCAGTTTTGAAAGGGACAATGGAAGACCTGGAGTGATGCCTGGTGGAGGTGGTGCCTGGGGTGGGGTGACTAGTGATTGTGTCTTTCAGAGAATGTTGGTTAGACCTGGGAATCTCAGCCCGGAAACAATCAGAAGCAAAGTCCAGGAGGCAAAGGCATGAGATCAAAGCCGTCTTCAGGTTTATCCAACCAAGCTCCAGCAGCCATGGTTTCTGAAGTGGATCACACACAGTGGCCACATTCCCACCGTTGGGGAGGGGGCAGGATGGGAGGAGTGTGTCCCCTTCTAAGGCCAGATTTGAGTTTCCTGCACCCTGAGAATGGGCACGACGCCAGGAGCTCCTCTAGGAAGGCCAGTCTTTTTCTCCCCCCGTGCCTTGCTCCCTTGTTTCCAAGATGTTTCCCACTGGCCACAGCCAACCTGACCCACTCTCAAAACTCTGCACCCAGGGAATGGAGAGCCCATCTCCTTGGCCTGTAACCTAGTGTGCTGGCCTCAGCTCTGTGTTCTGAGCGGAAATCCATCCAAGCTGAAGGGAATGCCATTGGTCTCTCTCAGGGGTAACTGCTTCTCAGTGATGACGGAGAGTAGGCCTCGGCAGTGCAGCACCAGGTTGGTGGGGCCTGGGGCCTGCAGCTCCCGCCCTGCCTTGTTCGACAAGGCCTTGTTGGGCAGCAGTGAGGACCGCATTCAATCGACAGCTTAAGATAATCACATGTGTGAGGCGCTGGGATAATGACAGCTGAATACCCTGCCGCTGTTGCCATAGTGACCAGCCAAGCACTGGTTCCCTCCTTTTTTTTCTTTCTTGTTTTCTGGGCCTCCTTGTTACAGGGCTGGCTGGTGGGGTGGGGGAGAGGGTGAGTTTGGGAAATGGGAAAGAGGAGGAAAAGGGGGAGGAGAGACCCAAGAGGGGTAGCCCATTATATGCTCTTTAAATACCCCAGCTGGAGGTGTTTTAAATCTCAACAGAGACAGAGAGAAACAGTGTCTTAATCCCCAGCTCCCTGTGAATTATTTAAAGGGATCTTGTCAGAAGGATGAATTTGTCACTGTTTCAGTGTCAACAGCAGCAGCAGCTGTCATAATGGCTGAGGATCCCACTCCAGGCAGGGCCTGGTACCAAATGCTGCTGCCTGGTGGAAGTTACAGCAACTTGGGTCCTGTGGACAAGGAGCCTCCTCCCGAGGCACAAGCCTGCAGTGTTTCTCCTGGTGCACTGGCAGAGACCAGGGTGTGAAATGTGCCCAGATGCTGAGATGCAAACCGTCTGGGCCTTGGGCTGGCTGGCCTTGCCTTCTATGAATGTGGCTCCTTTGGCCCATAGCCATGGCATCTCTGAGCAGTGCAGGGCACTCACTGGCTGGGAGTGGTCTGAGCTGACCAGGGTTCCTGTGGCCTTTGATGGATGGGCATATACCCAAGGGAAGGCACACAGGCCCTGCTTAGGCCATAGTCAGTGTCCCCAACTTCATACAGTACCCACAGGCATGCATGTACACACAAGTATGCATGCACACACAAGCAAGTGTGCACACATCAAAGGTGATGCTTAGGTGCAGACGACTAGAGGGACAGGAGAAAATCGTAGATCACACACACCATGGAGGGAGAGCAGTCTTTCTAAGAAAAGTGCCAAGAGCTCAGAGAGAGGCTGAGCCTAAGGTGTGGCTGATAGCCACAACTCACCGGCAGGCGTCTCGGATCAGGCTGAGGTCTTTCACATACATTTTCCATTTAATCCTCACGGCCATTTGGTGAAGTCGTTCCATACTCTGAGTATCCCTGTGTCTGAGGTGGAGACTGAGGCTCAGGGAGGTTTAGGGGTGTGCCATGGTCACAGGGCTGGGTCTCACTGACTCCAGAGCCTGTGCCTTGAACTCCTGAGGGTTAGGGTGTGGCAGGGTGACAGCAGGGCTGCTTTATCGCAACCTACACGGTTGGTCGACACAAACACTTCCAGGCAGTCTGGATAGATCATGTTTGGGCTCATCTCTCTCACTCTCACCTCAGCACAGTATTTCTTGCATTTTTCCACCATCCAAACTTCCAGAAGAATCTTGTTGAGACTGCCTTGGGAAACAATGAATATGTTTTCCAGACTCTAAGTCTTTCCATATGCTAATTGTGTTCTTTGCCCCCATCCCCTGCTCTTCCGCCCCTTTAGAAAATTCATTGCTTTGTGCCCTTTCAAAGCTCTGGGCTCTGAGAAGCAGTGCCTGCCCCAAGCCAGGTGCCCAGTTCCTTGGCACATTACATAGGGCCATGGTAATGAATTGGGGCCTTCCATGTCCCCCCACCAGCCCAGCACATCTGGGAGGTAAATGGAGCATGCTGGGAGGTGAGGTGGTGCTCACAGTCCTCGGGGGAGCCCCTGAGTAAATGGCTGCCTTGCTTGGTTGGTGCGCTAAATGGTAGATCCCTCTGGGCTTGTAGGAGTTTATGCCCCACGGACTACATTTTACATTTTAATTAGCCCTCGAGCTTGTCTAATATCCAGGCTCTTTCAGGCTTAGTTTACTGTCTACACAGGATCTGTGTCCTTGGGATCCAGGGCAACGGGTGATGCTGGCTCCAGTCCTGTCGGAGCGATCTGCAGCCCTCAGGAGTCTCTGGCCTCCTGCATGTTCTGTGAGAACACGTGCTTCCCGGGCCTCAGTGGGCTTCTCTTCCTGTTCAGAGGCCAGCATCTTTTACTGGGAACCTAAAAGCAGAACTTTGGATTTTCCCTGATCGTGATACTGTGTAACTCAGACTGGGACTTGAATCCACCGTCTTTTAACTGAGGTCACACACCTGGTTTCAGGTCTTAATGAGGTTCAGGTTTTTGATGTCTCATTATAGAAAGAATTCAGTGAGAGACAGTGATAGGTAAGAAGTAGATTTATTTAGAGAGGAACCCATCCCGCAGACAGGAGTGTGGGCCATCTCAGAAGGAGAGAGCAGTCCCCCAAAATGATCTGGTTAGTTTTTATAGGCTGGGTAATTTCACAGGCTCATGAGTGGGAGGATTAGTCGAGTAATTTTGGGGAAAGGGCAGAGGTTTCCAGGGACTGGGACACTGCCTACGCTTTGGTCTTTGGTAGTCAGCCTTGGAACTGTCGCTGGCTCTGGCAGGTGTGTCATTTAGCTTGCTGGTGTATTACAGTGAGCGTTTACCGAGGCCCAAGATCTAGAGGAAATCGACTTGTGGTCATCTTAAACCTATCTGGTTCTAATCGAGGTCCCAGGCAGCTCAGTGCTAAATAATCTGCCTGCCAATGCAGGAGACTCGGGAGACGTGGGTTCGATCCCTGTGTAGGGGAGATCTCCTGGAGAAGGAAATGGCAACTCATTCCAGTACTCTTACCTGGGAAATCCCATGGACAGAGGAGCCTGGTGGGCTATAGTCCTTGGGACTGTAGAAGGTCAGACACGACTGAACGACGGAGAACATGTGCAGGGCCTATGTCGTTTTTTCAAAGATTGTGCCTGCCCCCTTCCTTTGTTTCAACTGGGCAGTGCCTGGGGAGTTAGGATCTTATGGGGCACAGCGACGGCAACCATTTGCAAAATAGCAGATTCCTTCAAACACAAGTTTGTGCCCAAATGCTGACATGGGACCAAGGTCTATGAGTTGTGTCGAATTTTGTCTCCTTGTGGTCTGAACTGGTGGCTGACAGTGACCCAGGGATTGCCTGATGAGAGAAGGGGACCCATGCTGAAACCTGCCAGAGGCAGTCCTGGAGATACTGGGAGAGGCGGAGAGAAGGCTCCTGGCTGTCCCTCTGGGTCTGTACAGAGACTGAGTTCAGCTTTTTAGTCTTGGCGTTTCCTGTTGACTGAATCGCAGGATTATTTATCTAAGATGGAGGAGACGATTTTTACACCTTCATGCGTGAGTCAGAAGCAGGTGCTGAGGTTAACATAGCAGCCGTGCTGCTGCTGATAGTAAGGATGATAGTTGGTACTTAGTGAATGGTAGTTACGTGCAAGGGCTCAGTGCTACGTGGTTTTCTATCTGGGTGATGATCTTTCAATCTTCCTGACACCCTGCAGGGCAAAGAGTATTTTGCAGTTGAGGAGACTGAAGCTCAGAAAATTGTGTGTGGTCACAGAGCTGTAACTGGCAAAAGTGGGGTTTGCCTGTCCCCGCCAACCTCTCCCACCTTCCCCCCTCCCACCTTCCCTCTACCCTGTGCCACCTGGCAGGCACTCGGGCATCCTGGCTTTCTTGGCTATGTGCTAGGAACACTCTTGCTCCGGAGAGTCTTTTCTTATTCCCTGAGCCTGGAATGCTCCTCCCTCATCTCCCCACTAAGCTGGGGGCTCCTGAGAGTCATTCAAACCTCTGCCCGAAAGGAGACTTCTGACAACCCCACTGCCAGCTGTCGCTTGCTAGCCCCTTCCTGCTCCTCAATAGTATTTAACACTGTTCAGCTGTATATTACTGATTCATTTGCTCACTCATCCTCTGGTTTGCTCCATTAGATTTTCAGGCCCATGGGGCAGGGCTTTGGCTCTTAGTCCCTGCTGTGTCACCCTAACACCAAGATCACTGCTTGGGGATGTGTTAGGTGTTCAATTCTTTATTGTAAAAATGAGTTAAGTGAGCGGGGTTGGAAACACATCAGAATAGCCTCTTGTTAGACTGAGAGAGCCCCAAAAGCCAGTTTCAGTGATTTCTGTCTCTAGAAGAGCCTGTGTCTAGAACAGGCCCTGTAGAAATGGCTTATTCTCAGCGATTGCTTCATACAACACCCTGGCAGACACTGGGCATTCTGGGAGGGGCTGGGTTGGCCCAGGAAGATACAGCAGTCCAAGGATGGGCTATCAATCATAGATCTTTCCAGAACTCCATGCCTGGAACTGTCTTCAGAGGCATAAGTAGAATCAGAACCTCTTAACTTCATTTTAGAGTGGTTCTTAACTTTTGATCAAGATGTAGTATTTCCTAGCTTGCTCATCCATCTGACTCATCAGATTGGGCTCCAGATGACCTTTATCTGTTTCTGAAATCCAATTCCATTCTTGGAGGATGAAGAATGTATTAGAAGGATGTCCTAGAAGGTGGTGTCGAAGGACCAGTAGATAGGGTTCATGGCAGTGGTTTTGAAGGAGAACAGTGTATTTTACACACATGCAGTTGCCCAAACAGCAACTGTCAATAGTCACTCCAGCCTCCTCCAGACCAACAGACCTGCAGGTTCTGATTCCAACAAGCCAGTCAGTCTGAGAAACTGAGATCTTGGAGGAACCTAGAGGCATCTTGATCATACATCAAAGTCCTGATCTGAAAGCCTGAACAAGTGCTTTCTAATGGGTGCCTTGTTTTCTTTATTAGGTTTATCTCAAGGACAGATGGTCTATTGGCGTCAATAATAATGCCCTTTCAAAGGCTATTCGTATTCTGCTGGTTGTGCCAGGCTGCTTTGTTTCTTCTTCTCCCAGGGACAAGTTAGCCTGGTGACACCTGCTCTAAGCCCCCAGCCAAGGACCAGGGGCTAAGGAACAGACCAGGACCTCGCTCGTCCCCTCAGTTTGTCTGTATTTATTGAGGGCTAGGCACTAATACCAGGAAGTCTCTGATGCAGTCAACCTTCCAAGGGGCAAGTCCACGGCAGGAACAGGTGGTTTTGGAGTGGGGGTGAATTTCTGAGACTGCAGCAGGACTAGAGAGAGCAAGGTGGTGACTTCCAGGAGATTACCTGGAGATGTCCAGGTGGCAGCTGGATAAATAACTCTAGACACTGGGAGGAGGTCAGTGATGGTCCCATTGTGGTTACAGCCTTCTGTGTGGCTGAGATCACCCAGGATGAAAAGTGAGAGGAGAAGGGAGTAAGGGTGGAGCCCTGAGAAACCTGTGGATTCCACTGGTCCCAGATATCCTGGATAAAAACATTGTCATGTAATACCAGTGTTGCAAGGCTAAATGCACAGAATTACTTCACTGTCAACAGGAACTAATAAATTAGTCAAAACATAATTCCCTGTCCTCAAGGAGCTCACAGCCTGGGAGCAGAAACCAAAGCAATTAACGAATTGTTCAAAACACTGTATTATCCAATGCTAAATTGTGTGGAATAAGCTCAATCATACTTTAAGCATTTGGGAACATGGTAGCTGAGTAAAAACTGGAAAGACATCGTGGGGGAAATAAGACCTGAGTTTAGTAGCTCAGTCATGTCGACTCTTTGCAACCCCATGGACTGTGTAGCCCGCCAGCCTCCTCTGTCCATGGGATTCTCCAGGCAAGAATACTGAGTGGGTAGCCATTCCCTTCTCCAGGGGATCTTCCCAACCCAGGGATCAAACTGGAGTCTCCTGAATTGGCAAGCAGTTTCTTTACCACTGTATCACCTGGGAAGCCCTATATAAGACCCGAGGCCACTCAAAGCAATGTCTGCAGAGCGAGCTCAGCTCTGCCACGCATCTGTGACCTGCCTCTTGGCTACTGTTGAGTGTCTCTGAGAGTGAGTGTGACCATTTGTCAACAAAAGGTCTTGGTCAACACGATCTATCATGGCTTCCTACCAGGTTGTTATTCTCTGGTTCTGTGTCTTGGAGGAGTTGAGATGGGATGAGGATGGTGCAGAAGAAAGGTACCAGAACATCAGCAACATCAGGGGCAGAAATAGGCACTGGCTCTGAGTGATGGGAGAGGATGTGGCCCTGGCTTGAGCCCTGGCCATCTCTTGCCTGGTCTGCTGTCATTACTCTCTGACCAAACAGCAAGCCAGGGCATGAGTCCAGGAGTGAGCTAATGCCAGCCCTAGTGCACGGCAGTGGAAAGCAACGAGAGGCCAGATAGGAGGAACATTGTTCTGGAGGAAATGGCGGATTGTGGTGACAAACTGGGCATGAAGTTGCCAGGGGCATACTGTTTGTGGATGATAGAGACCAGGCCATCATTGTTGGGTGTTGAGGTACAGGCTGTACCCAATAACTAAGAGTGTTTTTCAGAAAAAGCTGTGTTGAGGTATTAGTTACATATCATAAAATTTACTCATTTTAAGTGTACGATCCAATGATTGTCAGTTTACAGAGTTGTGTAATCACCACGACAATCCCATTTTAGAACATTTCCATCAGCTCCAAAAAAGACTCTTCATGTCGGTTTGTAGTCACTCTCCTTTCCCGTCCACAGTCTCAGTCAGGGAAATACTAACACATTTATGTCTACAGATTTGCCTTTTCTGGACTCCTCATGTAAATAGAAAACCATGCAATATGTGGTTTTTCGTGTCTGGCTTCTTTCACTGGGCAGTCGTTGTTTAGAGGTTGCGTGTACCAGTATTTCCTTCTTTTTTATTTCCAAATAGTGCTCCATCATATAGCTATAGCCCATTTCCTATTTTTAGTAGTTTCTGTGCTTACTGATTATGTGTTTAGTAGTTTATGTGTTTCAGTTCAGTTCAGTTCAGTTGCTCAGTCGTGTCTGACTCTTTGCGACCCCATGAATCGCAGCACGCCAGGCCTCCCTGTCCATCACCAACTCCCGGAGTTCACTCAGTAAGCACATTAACATGGGGAAGACTCAGCCTCAGGTGTCATATTAAAGTCCAGTTGAGAGCTCCAAGGAGCGAGGACTACAGTCACATTGGCATCAAACTCAGGGTTGATCCTAGAAGTAGAATTGCTGGGTCAAATGATGTATACATTTCTAATTTTGATAAATAAAACCAAAATTTTCATAGATTGTACCACTTCACCCTTCATCCAGCTATTTATTACAATGCTTATCTCTGACACCCTCTCCAACATGGGGGGTTATCAAACTCTTGTCTGACCAAAAAGAAAAAAGTGTCGAAAGTATCCCCTGTGGCTAATTGCCATTTTGGTTATATTGAATGAGGTTTAGCACCTTTTCATATGTTTTTGAGCTGTATCTGTTTCTTTTAGTAAACAGTGTTAGTATGCTTTGCCCATTTTTCTGTTATTATTTTTTTTGATGTATAGATTAAAAAAATATATCTATTAGGGGAAATTAACACTTTATCTGTGATAAATTGCAATAAGTCTTTTGCCAGCATGTTTTCTCTTCTCTTCCTTTTGATTTTACCATGGCTATTTCCATCATGTTAATTAAAAAAAAAAATTGTATGGCGCTGACTTGATCAGTCTCATTTATGGCTTCTGAATTTCATGTCATCATTACTATACATACATTGTCGCTATGGTTTCTTTTAGTATTTTTATGGTTGCATTTTTAATGTTTACATCTTTGATTCACTGGACATTTTTTCTGGAGTAAGGTAAGAAGTATGGATGTAGAATTATGTGTTTTTTCCAGATGGATACCCAGCTATTACAACAATTTAAAAAAGTGGTTCACCTTTCCCCCACTGATTTGAATTATGGCCAACCTTCCAAATGGTGAGACCTATTGATTTGATATTTAGAACATCCCACCAGTTACTCTGCCACATATAGGTTCAGGAGTGGCCTTTTCACTATATTTTTACAGAGACTTGATATTTTATCTTTTTAATTTTTTGCCAATCTGATAAGCAAATGGAGGTGTTTTGTTGTTTTAATGGGAGGAGATAATTACAGAAAGGAACACAGGACACAGCATGTCAAATGCCTAGAAGTAGAGGCTGAGAAACCTTTAGTAGGAGATTGGCTTTGGGAAGGGCAGTGAGAGCGCCCCCCAGAGGCTGGAACCAACACAGGTCTTAGGTCTGAATACCAGTGGGGTTGTGTATCCAATTGAACTGTGTATCCAACACTGGTGAAACCCATTTTTTAAGGATTTGTGAAGCTATGCACCTAGAGACACAGAGTCCCTCAAAGCTTGGTTAGGGAGGCAGGCCTGATGCATGAAAGAGTATTAAGGGGCACATCAGTTCAGTTCAGTTCAGTCGCTCAGTCGTGTCCGACTGTTTGCGACCCCATGAATTGCAGCACGCCAGGCCTCCCTGTCCGTCACCAACTCCCGGAGTTCACTCAGATTCACGTCCATTGAGTCCGTGATGCCATCCAGCCATCTCATCCTTGGTCGTCCCCTTCTCCTCCTGTCCCCAGTCCCTCCCAGCATCAGAGTCTTTTCCAATGAGTCAACTCTTCACATAAGGTGGCCAAAGTACTGGAGCTTCAGCTTTAGCATCATTCCTTCCAAAGAAATCCCAGGGTTGATCTCCTTCAGAACGGACTGGTTGGATCTCCTTGCAGTCCAAGGGATTCTCAAGAGTCTTCTCCAACACCACAGTTCAAAAGCATCAATTCTTCGGCGCTCAGCCTTCTTCACAGTCCAACTCTCACAACCGTACATGACCACAGGTAAAACCATAGCCTTGACTAGATGGACCTTAGTCGACAAAGTAATGCCTTTGCTTTTGAATATACTATCTAGGTTGGTCATAACTTTTCTTCCAAGGAGTAAGTGTCTTTTAATTTCATGGCTGCAGTCACCATCTGCAGTGATTTTGGAGCCCCCCAAAATAAAGTCTGACACTGTTTCCACTGTTTCTCCATCCATTTCCCATGAAGTGATGAGACCAGATGCCATGATCTTCGTTTTCTGAATGTTGAGCTTTAAGCCAACTTTTTCACCCTCCTCTTTCACTTTCAGCAAGAGGCTTTTTAGCTCCTCTTCACTTTCTGCCATAAGGGTGGTGTCATCTGCATATCTGAGGTTATTGATATTTCTCCCGGCAATCCTGATTCCAGCTTGTGTTTCTTCCAGTCCAGCGTTTCTCATGATATACTCTGCATATAACAAGCAGGGTAACCATATACAGCCTTGACGTACTCCTTTTCCTATTTGGAACCAGTCTGTTGTTCCATGTCCAGTTCTAACTGTTGCTTCCTGACCTGCATACAGATTTCTCAAGAGGCAGGTCAGGTGGTCTGGTATTCCCTCTCTTTCAGAATTTTCCACAGTTTACTGTGATCCACACAGTCAAAGGCTTTGGCATAGTCAATAAAGCAGAAATAGATGTTTTTCTGGAACTCTCTTGCTTTTTCCATGATCCAGCGGATGTTGGCAATTTGATCTCTGGTTCCTCTGCCTTTTCTAAAACCAGCTTGAACATCAGGGAGTTCACGGTTCACGTATTGCTGAAGTCTGGCTTGGAGAATTTTGAGCATTACTTTACTAGCATGTGAGATGAGTGCAATTGTGCGGTAGTTTGAGCATTCTTTGGCATTGCCTTTCTTTGGAATTAGAATGAAAACTGACCTTTTCCAGTCCTGTGGCCGCTGCTGAGTTTTCCAAATTTGCTGGCATATTGAGTGCAGCACTTTCAAAGCATCATCTTTCAGGATTTGAAATAGCTCAACTGGAATTCTATCACTTCCACTAGCTTTGTTCGTAGTGATGCTTTCTAAGGCCCACTTGACTTCACATTCCAAGATGTCTGGCTCTAGATTAGTCATCACATCATCATGATTATCTGGGTCATGAAAATCTTTTTTGTACAGTTCTTCTGTGTATTCTTGCCACCTCTTCTTAATATCTTCTGCTTCTGTTAGGTCCAGACCATTTCTGTCCTTTATCGAGCCCATCTTTGCATGAAATGTTCCCTTGGTATCTCTAATTTTCTTGATAGGTCTGGTCAAAGCACCTTCTCTCTGTCCCTCACCCCATCACCCCACCTCAGCATGATGACAACCTAGAATTTCCTGCACCAAGATACACTTTCAGTTTCCACCGGTCTGGTCTAGCCCTCTGTCATCTCTCACTTGAAGCAGGAAAACGAAGGCCGGTTGTCCTGCTCATGTACTCATCCACCTAGTCTCTACTTTGCATCAGAGAACTCTTTAAAAAACTCAGCTCTGGTCACCTATATTTTCCTCCCTAATACTTATCAATGCCTTCTACTCTCAGGGGGAAATTCCAAGTTCTCCATCAGACTCACCCTCTCTGCGGTCTTCTTCCTGCTACCTCTAGTTTTTTTTTTTTTTTTTTTAATGATTCTTCCTTCCTCAGTGGTGCCAGGACATTTCTCTCCACCACAGGCCCTTTGCACTTGCTCTTCTTGGGCCTCACTGCTCTGTCCCTGCTCTCCCCCTCTCTGCTGGCAGCAGACGCACATTTCTCCTGGCTCAGTTCTATCCACCCATCCCTCTCAGTTTGGAGGGTCATCTCTGCCAGGCCTTTTGGCATCCTGAAATTTTCCCTCACAGCAGTTAGCACAATTGTAATAATTTAGTTATTTTCATAGCCATTTGTCTAATTTCTGTTTCTCTTGCTAGATTATAAGCTTCATATTTCTGCATCCCAGTGGCTAATGGAATGCTTGGCATAAAGTTGGCCTTCAGTAAATATTTTTTTTCACTGATGGATGCATGAAGTAGAACTATAAAGCAATGACACTGATTCCAAGTATCACAAATGAATAATAATGTCTTTCCTCCCTGCTGGGAATGCTGTTCCACCCTCATCTTGACTTACTCACATCTTCTCTTTCAAGGCGCACAATCCTAATTGCCCCTTGCTCAGAGAGTATTTGTGTTTCCTCCAGCCTGCTCTGATTGCTGTGTTTCTAACCCCTGTAGCTCCAGCAGGCAGAAGAATAAAAAAGGAAAAGAGACTCCATCACAGCCTTTCCCCAAACAATGAGGAATTATTTTCCTTTCTCTCAATTTCTTTCCGCTCTTTCCCGTTTAACATACAGCTGTATTCCCCCTAATTTGCTTTGATCACTCCCTTAGGAGCTGTCATGGAATCAATTAGATCTGTAGACTTTTATGACTCCAGGTCACCCAGTATGATTCCTCATTTTACAGATGAGAAAACTGAGGCCCAGAGAGGTTAATGATGGAAACAATTACCTCTATTGGGTTGTATAATACCAATCAATGTCATTTTCTGAGATAAATGTTCTCAATATCCCAGCTCCACGAGAGTGTAAATCCTCATTCTGTCTATTTCGAGACATGCTAGTGGTGACAGCCTTAGTGTTAAGATGAGCCCAAATGGTGGTCTTCCTGTCCTGTTCTCACATAGCAGAGCTGCGTTAGTCTTGGGTGGCTCAAGGTCCCCACCCTAAGTGGGCCTCAGGCTTCACCTGTGCATTGACAAAGGAGTCCCATGTTCATGTTGAAACCTCATACAGCCCGGTAAAATGATGTATAGTGAGACCTGCTGTGTTTAAACAATTGCAGAACAGCAAAAAAAAAAAAAAAAAAAAAAATCCTGTCCTTCTGTCTAAAGTCATGTAGGGTCAACTGGGAAAATGTAATTTCAAAGCAGCCATGAAAAGGGAGGGAGGTCTGAAAAATTGAACTAAAAAAACTGCTAGCAATGATTTCTCCCTAATGTATTTACTTTCTGGTTCTAAAAAACCAGGCAAGCAGAATGTAACTTTAACAAACACATTTAAATAGAATATAACACCAAAAAAAAAAGATCTAAAGAAGGAATAAAAAGTGTACCTTAACATCTAGAAATTGGATAAGAAATTAAACAAAATGCAGGTGAGGTTGACTGTGTGCAAGGATCCTGGAAGGAGCCCACTAAAACTCCATACTGGGGAGGGAACTGGGCCTCCTGAGAGTGCTGGAAGGGGTCTGGGGAGGAGTGTCACTGGGAGTCGCTGTACAGGCTTGAGTGGGCAGGGCCGGGTCTCCAGGTGCTCTTTCCTTTCCTGCATGCCTGGTATTCAGGAGCCCTGCTACAGTTTTGAAGGACAGCCTCGCCTCTGCCTTGCCTCTTGCTCCTACAGAGAATTAATTCTGTGCAGGAAGAAATCCTAGTGTATTTCCCATGTAACACTTGATTAGTTTTTGGCTCTTTTAATGAAGAATTCTCATTTATATATTTCAACTGTACTGTGAATAATGGCAACCCGCTCCAGTATTCTTGCCTGGAGAATCCCAGGGACAGAGGAGCCTAATGGGCTGCCATCTATGGGGTTGCACAGAGTCGGACACGACTGAAGCGACTTAGCGACAGCAGCAGCAGCAACACAATATTTAAAGAAATGGTACTGTTGATTTCCTTTGTCATCACTGCTAATTAGTTAAGGATCTTTATCTATTTCTCTTTTCACTTTAGGAAGTGGAATTTCTTCTGCCCCTTATTTACTTTTTTAGCAAACACATTGGAACCTCCTGGGAAGACCCCCAGTTCTTGAGGGCAGGGTTCTGAGGACTCCCCAATATGGGCAGCTGCTTCCTCTCTCAGAATAAGGAAGAGCGAATGATCCAGAAACTTTTCTTTGGCCCCCTGGGTGGCTCATGAAGGGAGCCATGTCTTTACAGACAGACCCTCTTCCCCTATTGCCTGTTACTAAAATAAGTTACTAGGTGAATTTATTCAGCCATTCAAAGCACTTGTTTCTGTCTCCTCTCTTCCCGTATCCTTTATGGCGATGTGAGCATGGGTGAATTGAAATGAATGATGAATTGTACCTATAAATTGATAATGGTAAGCTAGCCTTTGGGGGAACTGTTGGTATGATTGAGAGACATTATTTTCCTTCTGATCCGTAGGACTGCTGATTCTAAGAGAACTCTTTTCCAACAAGAGTCACAGTTGTATTTCCCTTATTCAGAAGCTTTCTTTACTCCCTAAGTAACACCTTCCAACATTCTCTTCCATCACATCTTGGCTCAAAGTATGCACACAAGGAAGCTTAATTTGCTTCATTTGGGATCTCTCAGCAATTCTGCTCTTCCAAGTTTCACAATCTAGCTCTTTCAGAGAGACTGATGTTATAAAACAAGTTTTTGTGAATCTATGTTTATTGAAAACTTCTGAAAAGTTTTATATTCATATGATTTTTGGAGCTATAAAGGAGTTATACCACAATAAAGGAATTAGGTTCAGAAATGAGGATTTCCCGGGTGGATGGCAGTGACATGTGGTCAGATCCCCAGAGTGACTATGAGAGTAGAGGCTGTGGCATTGAGGATGAAAGTCCCTGCCATCATATGGGACTCAAAGCTGCAGGTGGACATAATGTCCCTTGTGGACATAATGAGTCACTGTCACAGCATGAGAGTTGTGGCTTGGTGATGGGAAGCTTTATACAGTGAAGTCTGTTATATTTTGGGATGGACTACATAGGAATCTCCTGAAATGTGCTCATAAGGAGATCTTTAAATGCAAGTTAGGGTTAAGTGTGTTCATTTCTCAAGTCAAGCCGTTACACTGGTGAGCTCGTAAGGCCCCCTCAGTGCCAGACTTCTCTGCTCTGCCTCTCCTTGTCTTCTTACTCTCTATTTTGTGTTTTCCATGTGTGTGCCTGGCCTGCTTGGTACAGTGGGAAGAAGTCAGTGGCTACGATGAAAATCTGAACACGATCCGCACCTACCAGGTGTGCAATGTCTTCGAGCCCAATCAGAACAACTGGCTGCTCACCACCTTCATCAACCGGCGGGGGGCCCATCGCATCTACACGGAGATGCGTTTCACTGTGAGGGACTGCAGCAGCCTCCCCAACGTCCCGGGCTCCTGCAAAGAGACCTTCAACTTGTACTACTATGAGACCGACTCCGTCATCGCCACCAAGAAGTCGGCCTTCTGGTCCGAGGCCCCCTACCTCAAAGTGGACACCATTGCGGCAGATGAGAGCTTCTCCCAGGTGGACTTTGGGGGAAGATTGATGAAGGTCAACACAGAAGTCAGGAGCTTTGGGCCTCTGACACGGAATGGTTTTTACCTCGCTTTCCAGGATTATGGAGCCTGTATGTCTCTCCTTTCTGTCCGTGTCTTCTTCAAAAAGTGTCCCAGCATTGTGCAAAATTTTGCAGTGTTCCCAGAGACCATGACTGGGGCAGAGAGCACGTCTCTGGTCATTGCTCGGGGCACGTGCATCCCCAATGCAGAGGAAGTGGATGTGCCCATTAAACTCTACTGCAACGGGGACGGGGAGTGGATGGTGCCCATCGGGCGCTGCACCTGTAAGCCTGGCTATGAGCCCGAGAACAGCGTGGCCTGCAAGGGTAAGCCCTGAGGCTCTTGAGGCCTCTCCTTCCTGCAGCAAAGAAATCAGGAGTCAGGAGTCCCAACGTCCAGCTCTGGATCAGATAGGACAGAAGAGCCTAATGGCTTCTTCTAAAGCTCTGGAGAGCCTCCATCTCCAGTGCTAGGCCTGATGGTTTTCCAGTTGTGTTCAACCAGAATTTCTGTATTCCGGGTTGGGGAAAGAGATGGGGAGAATTCCAAATGGGGGATCATAACCACTCATGTATATTTAGTTTTGGGAACACTGACATTCATATTCTGTCTCTCTCTCCCTCTTTTAGACACAGACACACACACCCCTGCATCTTGTCTAGCCCTGTGCTCTGAGGCATGGATTATTTGGGTTGTCATGGATAAGTCACTCAAGGGTAATTGAGAAGCAACTGAACTTGGAAAATATTTTTGTTCATTTCAGTCCAGCTCCCATATCACTTAGCTTGGTACTGAACCCATGCAGCTCATTAACTCAAAGCCTCCTGGCTTGGCTGTCTTCCTCCAGGGACTGAGTGCCAGGCCATGGGGCAGGGATGGGGCCTAGCATTAGTAGGTCCTGAAAGGAGATGAATGTGTTGGAATGGGGGTGGTATAGTACCATGTTTTCTGTTACCTTTGCTTCAGGACGTTACAGAGTGGTGGTGACTTTGCAGTTGGCGGTATCAGGGTACCCTGTCCTCATATCGGCCCTCCTCAGTCCAGGAGAGCACATGTCTAGTCTATGGCAATAAATATGCTGAACTGGCTGGAGACTCGGTCTTCTCTGGGAGTTAATAGAAGGATCGAGAGGGTCCATGGCTCATCTATTGCCTCGTACATGGAAGCTGAACAGGGGGAACCCAAGTTGAAGAAGGGAAGACTATTTTTCTTTATTTTTATCTTTTGCTTGTGGCCTTCAAAGTTTCAGAGTCTTTCAAAAGCAAGGTTTCCCACACAGACTTCGGAGATGACCACCTTGACCCTGACTCCTTACTCAGGTTGCCCAGTCCTTTGGAGACCACTTGGAGATGGGGGAGCTGTGGGTGCAACTGTGCTCAGTCATCAAGTTGTCTGACTCTTAGCAACTCTATGGATTGTAGCTCACCAGGCTTCTCGTCCATGGGATTTCCCGGGCAAGAGTACTGGGATGGTTTGCCGTTTCCTTCTCCAGGGGATCTTCCAGACCCAGGGATTGAACTCATGTCTTCTACACTGGAGGGCGGATTCTTTACTGCTGAGCCACCAGGGAAGCCTGGGGAGAGCTACAGTTGCTCCATTTTCTCCATCATGAGCTTCGTGCCAGCTGTCCCCTGTCACCCTCCCCACCCTGCCTGAGCAATGGAACATCTTTTGTGTGTGTCCTTCTCCGCTTTTAGTCACCAACCACCTGCAGGTGAAGTACCAGACACAGTATTGCTATTGCCCACCAACTCTGCAGTCCTTTGGACTCAGCTAATTGCCTGGGCTGGGGCACTCACAGCCTTTCTGAGGCCTGCTGAGGGCAGGGAGCTGAGCCTTTGTGTCTTTACTGGATGTCTTGGTTATGGTGCCCATGATGGATGATGTGGAAACAGAGGAGAGAGCATGCCAGATCAAGTGATGAATCAACACAGACTAGTTTAATACCAGCCTGGTCCCACCAGGCTCCTCGTCCCATTGGTTGGGGGTGGGAGGGCAGTGCCCTCTTGAGCATGTGTCAGGTCTGTGTGGGGACCCAGGCCAGGCTGAGTTTAGTTGCGGGTGCCACAGCTGCCAGGCACACTCCTGATAGCAGGGGTGATTTCTCCAGACTTCAAAAGGCTGCCATCCCACACTTGCTGGCTGGGGCCCTTGTTTTTCTCATTATTTCCTGAGCAGAACAGCAGGAACCAGAGAAAGTATTGATTGGTTCTGATTTAATTGGGACTCTGGGAACAGGCTCTCATTTCTCTGGGCTAATCGGGACTTTTCTCTTTTGGGAGGGTTCTGCAGTGCCTGCTGCTTCTCAGTCACCTCCTGTGCTTGTCCTGGAAGGGCCTATGGGGGGCTAATATGTAAAACCAAGGGGCTGCTTTCCATCCTGTCTACGTAGCCTCAGCCTCCTCCTGGCATTTGGTGGATATTCCTAATCTAGAGCTGTTACGAACCTGACTTGACTCACACTCTGCTTGTTGCAAACTCATTGGAAGCTGGAGGAGATGGGGAGCCCCGGGCACCGTGATTTTGCCATTTCAGAGACACAGGAAGCCACATTTTGGTGGCAGTTCTAAGAGCAGAGAGTAGCGAGCCAGGCAGTACCATAGGTCCTGCAGCCCAGCAGCCTGGCTGGGCTCAGCGTTCTAGAAAGGCACCTTTTGTTCTGTCTCAAGAATTTTAAGCTGAATCCTCTGAATTCTTTGCCCTTGGCTCTGCTAGTAACCTGGGCTTGATGACTCACAGGAGTGGGATGCCCAGGGAGGTGAAGGGCCTTGGGCAGATTCTGCATTTTTTGGATAGGGATGGACAGTGCTTGGGGAAGTATTTGTAACTGGTTCCTGGGGTGTATATTAAAGGCAACATGCTCAATTCGTTTTGGATTCTCATGGTGGGCTGTCAGGTGGGGACCGTGATCACCCACAATTGCCTGCCTAGTACAGCCTACTACTGAGAGCATGGAGATCGATGGATGCAGTAGAGACTTGTGGGTGAGAAAGAGCGAATCTCCATCAGTGGTCCTGGTAAGACCTGAGAAGGGAGGCAAGCTACTCTCTCTCAACACAGCCCTGAGAATTAATGCCCCGGAACCCGGCTGGAAGAAGCCGGGATGGTTCCACGATTCACACAGTTGTGTCAAACTGATTAATTTTCTTTTCTGGATGCTTGAATCTGAGCTTTTGCATGTGTTGAATCTATGGGGTGGCAGAAAGCATATACTTTGTATTATTTTTCTGGCAGGACAGACTTTCATCATGGGCAAGAATCTTATTCTGACTTTCGCTTTGCCTCTGTTAAACCCTTGCCTGTCAGAGTCATGGTGACCAGTTGCTTGGTTTTGCAGAAGCACCTGGGGACCAATTAGGTGGCCCAGCCAGCAAAGAATGGTCTTGGCCTAGAGCTGTTCCTATTGTGAGGAGGGAGGGGGTGGCAAGCAGAGGAAGCCACTGGGGAGCTTGCACATCAGAATGTGCAGCAAGCAGCTCAACACTTTCTAGAGGCTCCATGGCCCAAGGCCTGTTCCGGCCTCATCCTTTCTGTACACATAGGTTAGACCAATCAGTCAGAATCCCAAAAGCCTGTTGACCCCACCAGTGACTCTAACTCATCATGCATTTATCTCTGTGAAACTGTTGATTACTAGCAAAATGGTCTCTCTGCCCCAGCTTCAGATTTTATGCTGATAGTAAAGCTGATTAATGAGAAATCATGGCTTTGTCTTTATGCACCCTCAAGCCTCCCCTGCTCAGGTTGATGGCTGAGTTGATTCTTCATGTGAGTCCCTATAGTCTGACTGTCCCCGGACTAGGGAGGCCAAGAACTAGTGCTTGGCAAGCTCGCTCTGTGTTGTGGTCCCTAAAATGTTGCGCTGGTCTTGGAGGTCAGCTAAGATCATTCCAGCTCTGGATTTTGGCAAGGCCTTGGCCGTTCCTAAAGAACAGCTCTGTTCTGGGTTCTTCTGTCTTCTGTTTCGTGTCTCTCCTGTTCCCTGGTATCCGTCAGAGCCTGCCTTGGATCCTGAGACCTCATGGGCACTGTCCGTGCAGCGTCCTCCACCTTCACCCACACTTCCCTGCCCCTCCTCCAGGTCTCTTTTTCCTTCCTTCCTCCCCTGTTTTCCTTGGTGATTTTCCACCTACATGTAAATTCTTTCATGCCTGGAAATCCGAGAGACATTTTGAACCTTTCAGTAATTTCAGTGTCTTTGTCAACTCGAGCAGCCAGAGAGAGAGCCAGTTTATAAACCTGGGGAGCTAAGACAAAAAAATCTGCAGAATTCGAAAGGGGAGAGAAATGTATCTAGTTTAGCTTTGTGTGGAAAAGAGAAGTTTCTGGGACCTATTTCCACCTCCCTTAGGGTTGCTGGTCCCAGCTCTAGGTGTCCTCCTTCCTCCTCATCCTGGCTCTGTGTGTGTGTGTGTGTGTGTGTGTGTGTGTACAGGGGGCCGCATTCAGGGGCACTGAGGAAGTCTTTCTGCTCTGTTCTCTGGCCCATCAGCTGTTGCCTGTGACTGAGAGGAAGGCCACAGCCTAGACTCCTCCTCCTAGGCCCCAGGGAGACCCACTCAGCTCAGCGCTGGGGAAGGCCAGAGTCATTAACACTGCAGTCCTGTAAGATGAGCTTCATAATAGGATTTCCCAATAGGCTACTTCATTTAGAAACCTCTTGGGGCTCCACAGTGGCCCTGCCCAGTGCCCTCCAGAGAGGAGTCAGATGTAATAGACTGCATGTAATGGGCTGTGACCCCAGCAAGAGCAACAGCAAAC
Organism: Aepyceros melampus; assembly: GCA_006408695.1. NCBI lineage: Eukaryota > Metazoa > Chordata > Mammalia > Artiodactyla > Bovidae > Aepyceros > Aepyceros melampus. Next base: position 481,007 of record SJXQ01005514.1, on the reverse strand, counting down.
AGCTGGAAGGATGCTGTCTGCCTCACTGACTCCAGCACATTGTGTGGGTGTGCACAGCCCAGATTCTGGGGGCTGCAGGGGACAACCAGGGAACAGGGGAGGGGCAGCTCTGAGTCCCAAATCCCCTTGTGCTCTGCGCCACCCCTTCTGCCTTTAAAGGACAGGTTAGAAGTACCCAGATTCCACTGGTGTTGACCAAGCAATCATGGTTCTCCCAGGTCAGTGTTGAAGCTGCTGAGAATGTTCTGGGCAGGAAAGCTGTCCTGGCTAGAAGTCCACGACTTAGTAAACATTATCAAAGATGATAACAAAGGCACCACAAGATCGTTACTAATGTGGCTGGGTACATCACAGCATGAGCAGTCCAGTTTGGGCCCATGAAGAACTATGGAGTCTGAAACAGCCCAAGCTGGGGTGGAAGTGGGCAGGATACCAAGAGGCCAAGTATTCTGGCTGCCTTATATATCCATGGAGAGTGGGCAGACAGAGAGCATCGCTGGGCACCAGTCTGGGAGCCCTGCTGGTGATGTCAGACAGGGATCAGAATTCAAGTCTGGGAGGCCACTGTCTGTCTCTGCTTCTGAGACTGGTTTTTCTCAAAATTAACCATCCTTGGATATGCAATATCTGTTTTCAGGAATAGCAACCCCCTCTCAGCTCTTCTCGCATGAACTCTTTCTCTGCACCTGTGTTGCCCTTTGTGGTGTTGGGTCCGGGTGCTCCATGCAGCTGTGCTCTGTGGTTTGATGTTTCTGCTCTGTGCGCACAGAGCTCCATGTTGACTACCCCCGTCTTCTTTTTAATCTCTCTGGAAGCGGTACCATCTCTCAGTACCATGTGAGATGCTCTGACATGATGACCTGCCTCTGGACCATTCAGAGGGTCATGGCATCAGTAGTAGGGGTAAGTGACACAAAGCTCCCTGGGAAGGATGAGGTCTAAAGGCTTTGTGCTTCTAGAAAGGACAGGGAAGGTGGCAGGGCTGTGGGATGGAGTCCTGGTTATGGCTCAGTAATTGGCCTCAAGGACCAACATGGGCCCCCGAGGCAGTGCTGTAGTCAGACTTACCCCCTTTTCTCCCTGGTCCTGCCTCTCTCTCGAGCTGGACGGTCTTGTGTGCAGAACCTGAACACACATATCTCAGCACAAAACTTCCTTGCTGGTTTTGAATTTGAAGTATAGAGAAAACTCCCAGTGAATCTGAACTTGTCTGGAGTGCGGTCCCTCGATTCTGGGCCCCAGGAGCTCTGATGGTGTGAGTTTGGTTTCCATGCTTTGGCCTGTTGACAAGCTGTGTTGACAGTACCCTAATGCTCCTGGGCCTTGGTTCTCTTTCAAGTCAGTGGAGGAAGAGCCTGAGACAGTCAGCTCAGGGCAGCTGCAAAAGGGGAAGGAATATATCCCATTTGCACACTGCCAGGAGCAAGCCTTATTTTGCCAATGGAACTGTGGCAGGGATGTTGAGAGAGGGGCACCCTGGCCTTTCCCTAGGGGAGGGGTCTCTGCCTACAGATGCCATCTGTACTGTCCTTGCCGGCTGATCTAAGAGCTGGAGTACCAGTTACCTGGTCAGGCGGCTGCAGCTGAGCCCTCCACTCTTGTTTTAAGGGCCAGTTAATGAGGTGGATATGACCCTTGGGACCTGCTCAGCTCACTCCTTGCAGGCCTTGGCACTTGTGGCCTCCAGGTCCTCAGTCTGGTTGGATTCCACTTGTGAGTTCCTGCAGATACAGTGTCTCTATGCTCACTTCTTTCTCTAGGTTCTTATTGAGCACCTACTGATGCAGGCCCTTTACACTTAAACATTCAGATGGAGCAGTTTTCCTTCTGAGAATCTACTAGAATCATAGCTCTTAGACAGTGCTTGCCATGTCCAAAGGGCAGGGTCATGAGTGGCCTATGGAGGGTGGCCCCTCTTAGCTGGGTAAGGCCTCTGAGGACCGAGTCCAGCCCGCCAGATGACAAATAGTATGCTTTCCCACTGTGCCCCCCCTTGCTCTTGGACACCTCTAGTGGTCTGACACTCAGACTTCCAGAGGGAGGCTGGTTCATCTCAGAGCGCTTCCTAGGACTGAAATGAATCAGAGGCCCTTTGCTCTAGACGCTGGGGTGGAACTTTAATGCAAACCTCCCTTATCCCACGTTACTTTTTGTTGTTATTTTTTAAATATTTTGAGCAGGTAGGACATTATCTTGTCTCTTGTCTTTATCAGATCCCTCACTATTTTAGTTTCTGATATTCTCTTGTTAACAGGGTCCATGCATTTGCACATCCAAAATACAGACACATCCTTTCTTCATTTGCACAGGGCTTACTGCACAGGGTTTTTCACTGAGTTCCACCCACCACCCTCATACCCTGGACCCCCTTTCTTACTTAAAAATGAAAGCTGGGAGTGATTTGGTTGTATTATGTAGAGATCTGCCTCTTCCTTTCCAATGATTGTGTGGTATTCCATTGGATCGATGTACCTTTATTTAATTGGCCCTTCATTTATATACACATAGGTTGCTTCCTGTGTTTTGGTGTTTCTAAACAATGTTTTGGCAAACATCCTTGTGCATTCATCTTTGCACTTAGGTGTGAGCATATCTGTGAGACAAATTCATTAATTAATTTATTCAATGAATATTTATTGAGGGCTTTCTGTGTGCCAAGCACTTTTCCAAGAGCTAAGAATGCAACAGATTCTTTGAAGTAAAATTGCTGAATCAGAGTATATACATTTTTAATTTTGATAGATATTCCCAAACAGTCCTCCAAAAAAAGACACTTTCTACCAATTTTTGCTCGGACCAACAAGTTTAGAGTTTTTGTTCCTTATACCTTTGCCAAGATAATAAAATATCAACTGTTTTTATCTTTGCCACTCTGATAGATGAAAACTGGCATCCAACTGTGGTTTCCATTTGCATTTCTCTTGCTATGAGGGGCGTTGAACTTGGCAAAGTTCCATAAATTGCCTTGTTGGGGAGCTGAAACATGAATATTCTTATGTAATGCATCATTACATCAGGCAGGTTTGCACACGGTAGTCAGTTTGGAGTATGCTCACTCAATGACGTGGTCCACTCTTCGCTCTCTAGTCCCTTCCCTTCGGTCCTGCATTCCACCCTTCACACATTCTTTGCCCATCTGTAGCCTCAGGACATTTTGGCGCATGCTGTACACCTGTTTCAGTTTTTCCCTGACTGTGGTGGGGAAAGGGGCATTGGAGTGGGACAGGCAAGAGCCGGTGCTGGTGTAGAAGGGCCATGCTGTCTCAGGAAGGCCACTCCAGCCAGTTTGGTGGGAAGCACGCCTTGATTTTCCCATCCTTTTTCTCCTACCCATTGCCTCTTCTGAGTTCCTTGCTTCCCCTCTGGCGTGCACCTCTCAGCTCTTCCTCTTTGACCCAGTCTTTACACTCCACATCCCTTCCTTTTACTCTGCCAGCTCACCTCTGGGGCCTTGGGGCTCAGCCCACTGTGGTGCCTCCCACTCGCCCACCCCTGAGAAGTCGGCAGCCCTCAGCCCTCACCTCCTCCAGCTCCTCTTCATTTCTTCTGCAGCATCCCACTCTCATCAGACCTGCCACCCCTTCCCCAGCAGCCCTGGATCTGTCTCAGTCCACTCCCTGGCCACACGTCTAGCCCCCCTGCTGATGCCTCAGGTCTGCTTGTGCCAGTGGGCTTTGTCTTAGCCCCGGGCTTTTGCTCACTGCCTCTTTCTCTTCTTGGGTTTTGTCTTCAACTCTGCAGCATTTCTTTCTCTCTGGGGCCATGGGCTGCCCACCTCTCTTCCTGGCCTCAGCCCTCCTTTTCCTTGTTCCCTGCCTTCCCATCTTCTCTCACCCCCTCTTTTTCTTTTTCTCTCCCTCCCTCCCTCCCTTCCTCACTACTTTTCTATTTAAATATATTCAGGTTGAAAGATGAGTCAGCCTAAAAAAAATAAGTTAAATAATAAACTTAAAACCTGGCATGAAAATAGGGCAAAAAGCAATAGAGATAATATGCAAATGACTGATGTTTACAAGACTGCTGACTTGGCTTGTCTGTCTGGGCTAAGAGAGCAGCTTATAGGCTCTGCTGGGCAGTCCCGTGTTTCATTATCAGATCACAGTGATGGTTCCGATTCAGGTATGGAGCAAACTTCTCTGGATTGGCTTCTAGCTTGCATGGAGGCACTAATGTGGCATGGCTACCATTTATAGGGCACTCACTATGTCCCGGTTTCTCTGCAAGATTCTTTTTTTGCATTATTGCTTACATCCTCAGATAGCCCTGTGAAGTATACCCAATCATCATGCTCACTTTTCAGTTGAAGATACTGAGGTGCAAAGAAGCCAAGTAGCTTTGCCGAGGTCATACAGCATAAGATTCTGAGGCCTGGCTAATAACTGCTGTTCTGTATTTCTCCCCAGAAGGAAGAAGAGCAAGAGTCTATTAGGGGCAAATGTGTGATGTGTGATGAGAGCTGGGGTTTCAGTGTCCCATGTGGACTGAGATAGAAGCCTTCACTAAGGTACGCAAAGAAAAGCCATCAGAGTTTGATCAGGATTTCCCATTGGCTAGGGATGAACCAGGAGGTTCATGGAGTGACCATACTCATGGTACATATGAATCAAGACACACCCCTCCACCTCCATGGTCAGCCCAGCTCTCACTCTTCTTCTCACCCAGCTCTCCATGGGCAGGGCCACCCCTGATGTGCCTCTTTGTGCTGAATGCCTACTCTGTGCCATCTGCTAGATGAAAACCAAACAAAACACATTGAAAGCAAAATTGGTGGAAGCAGGATGTGAGCTGAGAAGGAAGAAGGACTTTGCAAGTAAGTCAGACAGAAAAAGACGAATATCATATGATGACCCTATATGTGGAATCTAAAATAATGATACAAATGAATTTATTTACAAAATAGGAACAGACTCACAGACTGAGAAAACACACTAATGGTTACCAAAGAGGAAAGATGCCAGCAGAGTGATGGGGGGAGAGATAAATTGGGAGTTTGGGATTGACACATATACACTACTATATTTAAAATGGATAACCAACAAAGACCTACTGTACAGTGCAGGAAACTCTGGGCAATATTCTGTAAGAGCGTAAATGAGAAAAGGATTTGAAAAAGAATAGATACATGTAAATGTATAACTGAATCACTTTGCTGGATACCTGAAACTAACACAACCTTATTAGTCAACTAATCGAGTATTAAAAAAAAAAAATGTGTAAGAAAACACCTCAGGAGCATTGGTAGTGTAAACTTCAGGAAAACCAGGCAGGCAGAGAGTGTGAGTCCAATGGCAAGGCACGTACTTGGAGAGGTGACAGTGGCAGAACCAGATGGAGGGAGTAACCAGTGATGGCAGAGGCTTTGTCTGTCTGTTGTCCAATAGAGTGACACGTTGTGCACACACAGCACTCACAGGAGAAAATCAACAGAATGATAGCAAGCCCATACATCTTGAAACCCTTTCACCAAAAGTTGATGGTAATGTGTCAGTTTGACAGAGGACATAAGGTCAGTGCAACGTGTGTGTTTCAAAAGGAAAACGACAATCTGCTCTTTGCACAAGATGGATAGAGATTCTCCATGAAATTGTATGGAATATGCAAGAACTCTGCCAAATCATCAACTTGGCAAAAATGTGCCTGTTCTGGGAGTTAGGCAATTGGAAGGTTTCTGTTCGGTTTCTGGGTCTGTCACACACATGCCTGTGCTGATTCGAATGTGGAGGCCCTTGCAACTTGGGCTTCCCTTTCCTCACTGGCTGTTTGGCTTCCCCTCTGCATCTTTGGCCAAACTCATCTGTCCGCTATTTTCTTTTCCTCCATTTATTCTAGTCTCTTGTCTATCTTCTCTCTGGACTTGACTTGAAAAAAGAGAATGAGAAGACACATTCCATTGGTAGAATTTTAATGAGTGAATGGCTAGTTCCATTCATTGTTTTTATTTTTTTTCCCTCTACAAAGCTGTTTAAATGCAAATTGCAAGAAAAAGTTCTTTTTTTCATAGAGGGAAATAAAGGAAATCAATGTTTATCACTGAAATCAATTGTAAATATTATGAATAATTTTGTCATAAAATTATTAGTATATAATCACACATATTGATAATAAGCTCAGTTATTTAAAAGAACAATTGCTTTTTTAAAACAATATCTTTGTAGGATGCCCAGCTTCTCCATGCTCATTTCTTAATTTTTCTGGAACATACTCTGCTTCTTTCAGTTTCCTCAACTTCATGATGATTCTTGGCTTATGAGAATTCTTTCAGACTTTATTTTTCCTTACCATCTTTTAAATTTTTCAGTCCAGGTACTAGTTAAGAACTAGTAACCATAGCTGTCTGTGGTTTAAACATACCCAATGAGGGTGACAGATTTAACCTTTCAGGCTAATAGTGCCCCTCCCCTTTTGCAGGTATCTCTACCCACCTACCCAGCCTCCTTACCTCAGAATTTCCTCAATGAAAACTCAACTGTTTGGGAGAGTATTTCACCTTTGGGGACTGGCCTTTCCATGCCTCTTTGCTTTGAACCCCATCAGGATGCACTCAGTGCCTCCTCCTTGCACCTCTGTGGAGTCTAAATGTGAGCTCACAGTCCCAACTCAAGCAGCAGGCCCCCTTCCTTCTGAGCCCTTTCTGCAGCCTTGGCGGCAATGGATATGCTCTCCAGAGAGCTGATAGCATCAGCACACAAGCCAATTGGACATCCCTACTCCTCGTCTTCCTGACCCAGAAGGAGGAGGCAGAGATGGAGGGACATCCTGATTCCCTGAGTCCTCTCTCTGCCTTGGTTCCCCCAGATGGCCAGGCCTCTTCTAGCCTTCTCCTTGGCCGCCCACCCCGCCTGCGACCCCCACCTCCACCCCAGTCTCCTTTCCTGCTCCTAGCTGTGTGCAGACCTTCCTTCTGGGCCACAAAGGGCTCTGCAGACAGACATTGTGTGCTGTTTGCCAACACGGGGGCCCGGGCACACGGAGGGGGCGAGGGAGAAGCCAGCTGCTCTCTCCTTTCACACAGACCTTTGCTTTCTCCCTTTCAGTCTCCCAAGCCCCCGCCCCCGACTCTCTGTCTTTGAACATGCATGCAAAAATAAAAAAGCAGTTGCTAATTAGAGCCAGAGAATGAGAATGAGCCTGGAAGAGGGGAGCAGTGGAGGGGCCAACTCCCTTGCAAGTCAGCCACTGAGGGAAGGGCAGGGGGACCTTGGAGAGGCTTGGGAGGGAGAGTTTGACAAAATAAGCAACAAAGCTTCTTCAGAATGGCAAAGAGGGGCTTTGTCTTAACCTCCCATCCTAAGAGAGAGGAAAGAAGAAATGACAGAGTGTCTTGTAAACTCCCACTGCTGGCGTCTACCACCCTCCTTATCTTTGTCCGTCTCTCAATAGCCCTACAAACAATAGACTCTTTTGGGGGAGGCACTTAAGTCTATCCTTTTATTAGTAATTTTGTTCTGGCTGATAGGTGGGGAATCACTGGTGTGGGGGGCCTTCCTTATGGAAGAGCTGCTGAGTCATCAGGATGCCCCAACTTAGGAAACCTTCTCTGACAAATCAAGGCACTCTCCTAGGGCACTATTCTCACCCAGTCCTATTCTTGTTTCACCAGGCAATTTCTGTTCCCAACCCTGTGTCACTAGGCTTGCTGAAAGCAGCCCAGTTGCCTCGTGTGTCACCAGGGGAATAGCAGCCAGTGTTAGGACAGAACCCAGCTCCAACCCAAGGTCTTTGAACCCACTGCAGGCTCACAGAAGGTTCCAGATACCAGAGCAGTCAGCACCTTCCTGGCAGGTCTGCTGTGGCTTAGAATGGCGTGGCCCATGCTTCATTGGGCCAGGGTCCCTCTGAAGGCCTGGAGGTGACAGGGGGACCAGTTCAGAGAGCTGGAACTCACGAGGAGAGAGGGTTACCTGGTAACTTGGCCTACTAGAGATGCAGTTTCTCCCGGCATATGGTGTACACGCTGATGACGCAGATGTGTCAAAGCTTTGACATCAGTGCCTGGGCATTGAAAACATGGGGTAGTTTCCTGGTTTCTTGTGAATGTAAACAGCTGAAAAGGAGAAGAGTGTATCAGTGTGATACATGTTGGTCCTAACTAGTCAGGGAGGAAGAAAGGAAAAGGAAATAGAATCTGGAAAGCAAAGACTATAACTAACTTGTTCTCTTCCACTGGTAATCTGTTTAGGGTAATGGCTACATTTGACAAAAGAGACCCCACTGGAATCTGCTGGGAAAATCCCCCAATTCTGGGATGAGATCTCAAAATGAATTTTTCTGGAGTCTGTATGGACTATCTCTAGTATATAATGTACTTCCCAAAGTTCAGTGCATATTGCCTTAACCCTGCCCAAGGACTCCTCTAGAAAATAAGGGCTTGAGTCCATATTCTATGCAGTTAGCTGGGCCACGAAACCATTGAGAAAACGGCCACTGATGGGTAGTTGTCAAGAGCTGGAGACAGAGGACTTCCCTCACGGTCCAGTGGTTAAGAATTTGCCTTGCAATGCAGGGGAGGAGGTTTCTGTGAAGACACCATAAGGATCTGTCCAGGTAGAGTTCAGCTGAAATCTTGGCACATTGCAAGGGTTAAAAATGGGTTTGAGCCTGTACGCAAGACAGCAAAAGAGACACAGATGTATAGAACGGCCTTTTGGACTCTGTAGGAGAGGGAGAGGGTGGAATGGGTTGGCAGAGTGGCAGTGTAACATGTGTGATATCATAAGTGAAACGAACCACCAGGCCAGGTTTGATGCAGGATGCAGGATGCTTGGGACTGATGCACGGGGATAATCCAGAGAGAGGGTGTGGGGATGGAGGGGGGAGGTGGGGGTCGGGATTGGGAGTTCATGTACACTCGTGGCTGATCCATGTCGATGTGTAGCAAAACGAATACAGTATTGTAAAGCAAAACAAACTAAAAAAATGGGTTTGAGGTTATTAACAATCATTATTAGATGAACCAGAGCATAATTTTCTATGTACGGGGCTGGTTCTCTTGAGGCATAGGAGAATTGTGGAAAGAATGTGATATGTTTACAGAGATCCAGGAAATATTAGGAAGGCTTAGATAACATGATCTGAGTCAGGAGTACAGAAAGTATTTGAGTCTAAAGATGGTAAAAGCCACCCTTCTAGTCATTAGTGGATATGTTTGTCCAGTTTATCACTGAAAAATTAATTTTAAAAAATTCTGTTTGCATTTTGAAGTAACTTTAAATTTTATTTAAAAACATTATCGGAGGGATTGGGGGCAGGAGGAGAAGGGGACGACCGAGGATGAGATGGCTGGATGGCATCACGGACTCAATGGACGTGAGTCTGAGTGAACTCTGGGAGTTGGTGATGGACAGGGAGGCCTGGCGTACTGCGATTCATGGGGTCGCAAAGAGTCAGACACGACTGAGCGACTGAACTGAACTGAAGTTGCCACAAGTATAACACTATATACTGTGAAGCAAAGCTCACGTATAGTGTACTGACTGTTTTCAATATCATTAATATCAGTTTTTGTATCAGAAAGACAAATTGAACCATCTAAGGGTAGGTGTAATGCCAAAACCCAAGTTTACAAGTAAATAAAATTCGATCTGGCTCTGTAAAAAAAAAAAAAGGCATTATCAAAATTAAACTTATTTTGCTGGACAGTTTTATGAACTTTAACACACATGTAGATTTGTAAAATCATCACACAGGAATTAGGAAACAGAAGAGCTGTCTTATGCTTTCCCTTTCTCTCCGTTCCCTCCTCTCTGTTGATCCATGATCTGTTCATCACCATTACATTGCCTTTTAACATTGAATGATACACTGTGTGCACTTTTGAGACTGGCTTCACCATAATGCTGTGAGCATCATCAAAGTTGATTTGTGTCCGTGGTTTGTTCCTTTTTATTGCTAGTAATATTCCATTGTATGGATGCACCGTAGTTTGTTCACCTGCTGGCAAATGTTTGAATTGTTTCCAATTTGAGTGATTATAAGTCATTGCTATAAACATTCAGGCACGGATTTTTGTACACACATCGTTTCTCTGGGTTAATACACAGGAGAGGGATTGCTTGGTCGTAAGGAAATTGTACGTTTAACTGCCAGGCTGATCTTTCAGAATGGTTGTACCATTTTGCATTACCATCAGCACTTGCCCTGAATCCTTGTCAGCTCTTGGTATTGTAAGTATTTTTTTTTTTTTATACTCTTTGGTGAAGTGTCTATTCAACGTTTTTGCCCATGCTTTAATTAGGCTGTTTCCTTACTATTGAGTTTTGAGATTTCTTTGCATATTTTGGATGCAAGTTGTTTTGTTGAACATGTGATTTGAAAATATTTTCCAGTTTGTAACTTGTGTCTTCTTTCTGTTAACCGTATCTTTTACAAAGCATTCTTGTTAAAGTTGCTCAGTCATGTCCAACAGTTTGCAACTCCATGCACTGCAGCATTCCAGGCTTCTCTGTCCTTTACCATCTCCTGAGAGCTTGCTGAAACTCATATCCATTCATTCGGTGATTTCATCTAACCATCTCATCCTCTGTTATCCCCATCTCCTTCTGCCTTCAATCTTTCCCAGCATCAGGGTCTTTTCCAATTAGCCAGGTCTTCACATCAGGTGGCCAGAGTATTGGAGCTTCAGCTTCAGCATCAGTCCTTCCAATAAATAGTCAGAATTGATTTCCTTTAGGATTGACTGATTTGATCTCCTTGCAGTCCAAGGGACTCGACATTTTTTATTTTGATGAAATCCAATTTATCCGTTATTTTTTTATGGAAGATTTTTGCTTTTTAGAGAAATTTTAAGTTCAGAGCAAAATTGAGAGGCAAGTATATACCTGCTGCTCCCACACATGTATAGCCTCCCCCATTATCGCCCCCACAGTAGCACATTTGTTGCAATTGATGAATCTACCCTAACACATCATAGTCAGTTTACATTAGAGTTCACTCTCAAGGTTGTATGTTCTGTGGATTTGGACAAATGAATAATGATATGTCCATATTATAGTACCATGTAGGGTACTTTCACTACCCTAAAAATCATCTGTGCTCTGCCTGTTCATCCCTTCCCACATCCATTGCCTGGCAACCACTGATCATTTTACTGTCTCCATAATTTTGCCTTTTCTAGAATGTCCTACAGTTGTAACTGTGCAGTGTGTAGCTTTTTCAAATTGCCTTCTTTCACTTGGTAATATACATTTAAGGTTTCTCCATGTCCTTTTCATAGCTTGACAGCTCATTTCTTTTGAGAGCTGAATAATACTCCATTGTCTGGAGGATTTATCCATTTTTCCAATTTATCCAACCAATTATTTTTTCAATTGTTTCAGGATAAGAATCATATTTTTGGTTTCGTGTCCAATAACTCTTTGCCCAACCCCAGGTCACAAAGGTTTTCTCTCAATGTTATCTTCTAAAACTTTTATAGTTTTGTGTTTTATATTCAGGTCTGTGATCCGTTTTGAGTTAGCATTTGTTGAAAGTATGCAGTTCAGAATGAAGGTCATTTTGTTATTATTGTGCCTGTGATGTCTAGTTGTTCCAACACCAGAGATGATTCCTTCTCCTCCAAGCCTTTAGTTGATTGTTACCTTCTCAGTGCCCCCTGCCCTGACCACCCTACTTACAGTGTAAACCACCCTTAACGGCTCTCCTGTCTACCCTACCTCACTTTATTTTTTCCATGGCACTTATCATCCCTAGCCTAGTGTGTAACTTATTGTGTGTATTGTCTGTGTCTTCACACTAGAATGTGCACTGCCTGAAAGCAGGGATATTTGAGGGTGTGTGGGGAGGGGTCTTCTTGTTAACTCATGTGTCCTGAGTGATTGACAAGAACTGGATGCATGGAGAGGCTGGGGTCCTCCAGGGCACAGGGCTGCAGAACGAGAAGGTGCAGGGGTGGCTAGTAGAAACTCCCAGGCCAGGTCAGATCAGAAGTGAGTTGTATAGAGCCCTGCCTCACTGGTTCATCAGGCAAAACAGGTTTGTCAAACACTCCACCCCAGCTCTCCTCTTCCCACCCGCCTACTATATTATTTGAGGCCAGTAAGAACTTAAGCAATTAAACAGTTTTCCTCTACATCTAAAGTATTTGTTCCTCGAAACTTAAGCTTTATCCCCCTTTCACCCTTAGGCCCCTTGAAAGAAAGAAAGTGCTCTAACTCCCTGGGAAAATCATCTTAAATTCTAATCAGCCCTGGGTGTTGGAAGCTTCTCAGAGATGAGGTGTTGTCAGGGCAGAGGACGTGCAGGGAGAGCTGTTTAGGAGGCAAAGTCAGCTAGCATGCAGGTTTCCCTTGGCTGACAGTGCTTCCGCTCCAGCGATGAGGCTTAACTTATTGAAGGAGAGGCCCAGGGAATCTGAGGAACAAGCAATACGAGGAGAGGATATGGAGAGGCCAGAAGAAAAGGAGGCAGGTTAGATAAACTGCAGTGGGGGGCTTAGTAGATCCTGTTGTTTGAAATGGGACCCTCTCCTTGCTGTCCCTACCCTGAGCCCCCGTGGCAGGTGGATGACATTGTGTCTCCTCCAGGTTCTGCACTGGAAGTCTGTATAGAAGGAGCTTGGGGCCACTTCATGGTTGGGTGGGTGGGGAAGGCCTGACTGGGCACTTGAAGGTTGCGTTTGCGAAGCAAGCCTAGTGTTCTTTTGCTAATTACTATTTATGTATTTTTGGCTTTGCTAGCTCTTCATTGCTGGGCCCGGGCTTTCTCTGGTCGTGGTGAGCAGGGCCACTCTCCAGTCATAGTGGGCAAGTTTCTCCTGTGGTGGAGCATGGGCTAGGAGAAGGCAATGGCACCCCACTCCAGTACACTTGCCTGGCAAATCCCATGGACAGAGGAGCCTGGTAGGCTGCAGTCCATGGGGTCTCGAAGAGTCGGACACGACTGAGCGACTTCACTGTCACTTTTCACTTTCATGCATTGGAGAAGGAAATGGCAACCCACTCCAGTGTTCTTGCCTGGAGAATCCCAGGGATGGGGGAGCCTGGTGGGCTGCCATCTCTGGGGTCGCACAGAGTTGGACACGACTGAAGCGCTTTGCAGCAGCAGCAGCAGGAGAATGGGCTCAGTAGCTGTTAGCCACGGGCCCAGTTGCCCCGTAACATGTGGAATCTTCCTGGACCAGGGATCAAACCTGTGTCCTGTGCATTGGCAAGTAGATTTTTAATCACTGGACCACCAGGGAAGTCCCCGCTTCTCTTAAAGGGAATGTTGATTTAGGGTGTGGGGTGCTGATGGGAACCAGATCTGGGTGCAGGAAGAGCTGGCCCTTGCCCTTCCTCACTGCATGAGAACCGGTTCTCTAGATACAACCCCACCTCCCGCCCCAGGTGGAACCTGTCAGGCCCATGGATCGTGACAGCAGCCGATGGTTCAGCAGGCTCTGCTCTCTGATGATCTCTAAACAGCTAAGGCTCCGGACCTGTTTGGAATCTGGTCACATACTCAGAAAAGCAAACCCACGTTGTCTCCTATTTCTGTCTCATTTCCACCACTGGCTAGACCAAATCGGCTAATTTTGCTTTCTGATAAATTTGCTTCAGTTCACTGGGAGGCGCTGCTGATATTGAGTCATCAGACCTATGAGGATGGAAGGACCCAACTTGTAATATTTCTTAAGTTATACTTTAATGAAGACACCTATTAACACTTGTAATAATTCACAGAAAGGAAGTCCAAGCAGATCTGCTTGAAATGTCTTCGTCTTTTTTTTTTTTTTAAGAAGTGTTACTAGCTTAAATGGAGGTCTTAATTACAGATCAAAAGCAGAAACTTGCAGTGTCTGAGAATTGCCTGAAGCCTATTCCTTTGGCCGCACCTGTCTCCTGTGGTTCCTCTGGGGGAAGACATGCCCAGGAAGAGCCGTCTCTCCCTCTTGGGTCCCCTTCCCTCCAGAGCATCCTTGCTGTGAGCCAGCACGGGGTGCAGGGTTCCTTAGCTGTGCAGAGTGCTGGGATCGTTTGGTCTTTCTCTGAGAATCTATGTATGATAATGTCACAACAAGGTTACAGACATTGCGGTATGATTTAAGTGTTTGCGTGTGCATGTGCTAAATCGTTTAGTCATGTCCAGCTCTTTGCAACTCTGTGGACTGTAGCCCACCAGGCTTCTCTGTCCATGAGGATTCTCCAGGCAAGAATACCGGAGTGGGTTGCCATGCCTTCCTCTAGGGGATCTTCCCAACCCAGGGACTGAACCCACGTCTCATGTCTCCTGCACTGGCAAGCAGGTTCTTTACTGCTAGCACCACTTGGGAAGCCTGCTTTAAGTGTTTATGTTCAACAAATGCTTTTAACACAAAAACTGCAATACTTGATGTTATGCTACCAGAAGGTACTTGCAGGGTTTATGAGATATGTACACGTGTAGCCCCTTAGAGGCAGGGTGGTTGGATAATGGGGTGTGTTTGAAGTTGTAATGGACTCCTCATTTCAGTCCTGTGACTCTTCACTAAGTGTGATTTTGAGCTATTTCCTGAATGGGAGTGAGCCCAGGTGGCCCTCCTACCTTGCTGGCGACAGCCCGGCTTAGCTCCTGAGTCTAGGAGCCGGGCAGCTCTGACTGAGGTGGGTCACTTGCCCACCGGTGCCTCCCAGCTGGTCCTCAGCAGCATCTCCATCCCTGTGGGTCTGAGTCCTCTTCTTGCTCTATTTATAGCCCTGGTGGGTGCTCCATGGACAGACTCATTTGGAGTCTGATTCAGAGGGCAGGTGATCTGATGGTGACTGAACTGGGAGGTTGCTGACCCAGTCACTCTCCTTTCCTAGGTGTGGGGAATGAGTCTTCCTGTAGGGGCCTTGCCTCGTGGCACCCCCTGTGGGCTAGGTGTTTGTGGGCACCTGTGTGCCCTGACACCCAGGTCTGCAGCCTGGTCCAGGGGCGGGCACCCAAAGGGGCTGCTTTTCCGGTTGTCCTGAGAAGCAGGGCCCCTTGCCTTTCCTGGGGAGCAGGGCAAGGGGGGCCTGATGGTGAAATGAAGGGCTGACCAAAGTCCAGGACAGGCTTGGCTCAGCTTGATGGGAATGCTCTCTTCTTCTTTATTCTGGGGAAGCCCACTGCTGGTCTGGGAAAAAGGTAAATTGAGAAGAAGAAGCTCTCCTTGTCTGTAGTCTGGTCTCCAAAAATGAATCAACTGAGCAGAGCTAAAATGCACAGGAGTGATGGGGTGGGTTGGGAAAGGGGGAGTTAAGGAACCTGGGGAGAAGATATTTGTGGTACAGTTCATCCTAGAGGAAACATTGCAAGGCCCAAGGAGGACAGCATATCCCATCTCTTCAGGGAAATGCTGAGATGTGTCTGACCTGGAAAAACAGAGACATGTGTCTGCAGGAGGGAGAATCCATAGACCAGCGGGAAGCTGGTGATGTGGTTGAGGGGACAGTCTTCAGCGAATGCTGTGGAGTGATTTAGAGCTGCCTCTGAGTGGAGGATGTGTCCCGTCCCCATGCGTTTTTGTTGGAGACCCTGTCAGCTGCAATGGCCTATAACCAAACTCCACTGCAGTACCTAAGGCTCACCCCATCTCCAGATTCATCTTCCTAAATCTCAGACTTGCTCATTCATCCCTCTGCTCATAGACTCTTACATCTCACTGCTCTAAGCACATGTCTCAGGCAGGCTTTCAAAAGTGCACATGTACCTGTCGTGGTCCAGGCCCAGATTGGAAAAGAATTTCCAGACACGAGGCAAGATGAAAGGAGAGTAAAGTTTATTAGAGTAGGGGAGGGGAGGGTCACTGCCGTACCCTGAGCTGGCTTCCTCATAGTCAGGGAGAACTGAACTTGGACACGGTCCTTGGTTTGTTTTTATAGCAAGGAGTAGGGTAGCGGGTCTTGTGAGTTATTTGCTAATTGGATGAGGTACGTATATGAGGCAGGAAAGTGAAAGTGAAGTAGCTCAGTTGTGTCTGACTCTTTGCAATCCTGTGAACTGTAGCCCACCAGGCTCCTCCGTCCATGGGATTCTCCAGGCAAGAATACTGGAGTGGGTTGCCATTTCCTTCTCCAGAGGATCTTCCCGACCCAGGTATCGAACCCAGGTCTCCCACATTGCAGGCAGACGCTTTAACTTCTGACCCACCAGGCAAATACCTCTCCCTTATTGGGATAGGAGGGAAGAGAGGCCATACTGCTCAGGAGGGTCCAAAAATTCCTCAATAGTTAAACACGGGGGGATGGGCAATAAGGGTTTTGTTTTGTTTTGTTTTGTTTTTTTTTCCTGTTGCTGTATTCTAAGACCCTTCTTGTTCACCTTGTTCTTTTGTCCTTGGAGCACCACAAAACCCATGACTACCGCAGTCCCCTAAGCTTGGTTAAGAGTATAGACTCTGGGGCCACACTCTCTGGCTTTGAACTCTGTCACCACCACCTGGAAAATCCCATGGATGGAGGAGCCTGGTGGGCTGCAGTCCATGGGGTCGCAAAGCATCAGACACGACTGAGCGACTTCACTTTCCCTTTTCACTTTCATGCATTGGAGAAGGAACTGGCAACCCACTCCAGCATTCTTGCCTGGAGAATCCTAGGGATGGCAGAGCCTTGTGGGCTGCCGTCTATGGGGTTGCACAGAGTCAGACACGACTGAAGCGACTTAGCAGCAGCAACACCACCACCACCACCTACTAGCTGTATGACCTTGGGTAGGTTACTTTGGTTACTTGGTTTTCTCAGCTATAAAATGGGCATGAGAGTAACCCATTTCCTAGGATTGGGAGGACTGAACGAATTAATGCTTG
Organism: Aepyceros melampus; assembly: GCA_006408695.1. Classification (NCBI taxonomy): domain Eukaryota; kingdom Metazoa; phylum Chordata; class Mammalia; order Artiodactyla; family Bovidae; genus Aepyceros; species Aepyceros melampus. The sequence goes on along the minus strand of SJXQ01005514.1, from coordinate 464,281 downwards.
CAAAGTGCTCAGGGCACTGCTGGCTCTTAGAGAGTGGTCAGTACAAATGAATCATCATTATTGTTTTCCAGCTCTCACAGGTAGCCTGCTGGTCCCCCTCCCCCTTCAAGGCCAGCAATCCACATTTTAAATCTCATCAACCCTCCAAGGCCTGCCTGAACTTCTGCCTCTTCTATAAACAGTTTTTGATTTCTTGCTCCAATTGCCAACTGGACATAATTGACTTTTCTGTCCACACCTGTCTCCCAGCACATTGCCTACAGCCCTCCTGCCCCCCAAATGCCAGAGACAGACTGTAAGCCATTGAGGGGGTCCCAAACTGTTCCTCGTTCTTCCTCATCTCCCTACTTCTTGCAGGGGACAGGCTGTCAGTGCTTCTCCTCCGTGAGAGCTTCCGTGCCAGTGCCTGCTTCTCTGCCTTCCTCGTTCTTCCCGTGCCCCTCCTCTCCCAGCTTCATCTGGCTCCCTCTGTTCCTCTGTTTGTCCTCCCCTCTGACCACTTTGTTCTTCTTGATTCTCCTTGTTTCTCTGACCTCCCCCACCTCGCTCTTAATGAGAACTTTCACAGGTCATATTGATTTGGAGTTTTAAAAAGCCAGCATTGATTTTCCTGGGGGCACTTTTCATGATCTTATATTTACATGTAGGAAGAAAGCTGTTTCAGAAGCCATTGACTTTGTTCTGTTGAGTTAGTAGTCGAAGTTGCAAACTCTTTTTTTCTTTTTTAATTTTGTATTGGGATTAGCCAATTAACAATGTGGTAGTTTCAGGAGAACAGCAAAGGGTCTCAGCCATACATATACATGTATCCATTCTCCCCCAAACTCCTCTCCTATCCAGCCTGCTACATAACATTGAGCAGAGCTCCCTGTGCTATGCAGTAGGCCCTTATTGGTTATCCATTTTAAATACAGCAATGTGTACATGTCCGTCCCAAACTCCCTAACTATAGACAACTATAAGTTCATTCTCTTTCTGTTCTGCCAGTTCATTTGTATCATTTCTTTTTAGATTCCACACGTATTAACTGTCATACGATATATCTCCTCTGTCTGACTTACTTCACTCAGTGTGACAATCTCTAGGTCCATCCATGTTGCTGCAAAGGGCATTATTTATTTCTTTTTAATGGCTGAGTAATATCCCATTGTATATATGTACTACATCTTCTTTAGAGGTTGGAAACTCTTCTGGAGACTCAGAGAACTCAGATGCTACTTCTCATGAGCTGGAATCAGGGTGAGAGTCTGGGGGCAGAAAGCATTAGGCAGGTGAGGCCTTGCACCCTGACCCAGCCTTGAGGATAAGAGTAAAGAGCAGGTGTAGAGCTGGGTGAAGACCAAGCAGATGACTGTCAGCCACTGGGGTGGGGGCAGGCAGGGTGGAGGACCATGGTGGGATTTGCTGATGAGCTCTTGCTGCCCTGGCATCAGACAGGTTGGTCTCATCTTTCCCCGACAAAGCACATAGTGATCCAGCGCCTGTGCCGAGGGCCCCGCCTGCCTCATCTCATCTAATCCTTCAGTAATCTTAGGGGGCAGATCATGTTATTTACATTTTACTTTGTGGGTAAGATGACATTGCAGGAGTAAAGTTAGGGAAGGGCAGTAGGTTCAAAAATATGATCTATAAAGATGAAGTAATAGAGCTAAGTGGGCAGAGTGATGAGGGAAAAGGCAGAATCCTGCCTCCTGGAGGATGCCTGTGTTCACGTATGTGGGCTGCATGACATCATTTTGGGAGTGACATTGGATATATATAAATAAACTGGCAGAATCAGGAGAATAGATGAAGGTAACAGATGAAGGGAAAATAAAGGCAGGGGTATGAGATGATTTGTAGCTGAAAGTCCTGATGCCCATAGTCAGAGGTGGGGCCTTCTGCATGGGCTGCTTGATTGTCACCATGCTTGCTCTGCTCCGCCCTACCACTCCCTGCTTGGGTTCTGCAGCCATGAGTTGAAGGCTTCCCTGATGGCTCAGACAGTAAAGTGTCTGCCTGCAATGTGGGAGACCCGGGTTTGATCCCTGGGTCAGGAAGATCCTCTGGAGAAGGAAATGGCAACCCACTCCAGTACCCTTGCCTGGCAAATTCCATGGATAGAGGAGCCTGGTGTGCTATAGTCCATGGGCTTGCAAAGAGTTGGACACGACTGAATGACTTCACTCACTCACTCACTCACTACCCACGTGAGTTCAGAGCTCTATGGAAGCAGCCTAGAGGGCAGTAGCCTAACCACAGCTCATCTGACCTGGGCTCCTGGGTAGGGGCAGGGAGGAGGGGTCAAGGACATGCTGGGTCCATGCAGCAGCCCCTCTGGGCACTGCAGCCTGCAGCCCCTGGCAGATGTAGAACAGCTTCATCACCATGCTCAGTAAAAGCAATATGGGGCAAGAACAACTTTTAGAATAGTTGAAAAGAGATCAAACCATCTAAAATGACACAGAACCCTTGGCCTGTTTGCCAACTTTTAGATATCATCTAGACTTAATGGAACAGTTTTGCCCTTTTTCTCTCCCTGGTTAACTTTTTGCTGGTTTTTGGATTTCAACTTAGGGGTCACTTTATTCAGAAGCCATGCCAGCTCTTCCTGTGTGCCTGTGACCCAGGCATACTTTGGTAATGCCACATGCAGTTCCCTAAATTTGCACCCTACAGTGCCAGTGCTTCTGGGAAAGAAAGGTCAGGGCTTGTCCTTCATCACTTGGGCACTCTGTAGCCAAAGCCCTAAGAGAAACAATAATCCTACTGATCAAAACTAGCAGCCGAGATAAATCTGTCTCCCCGTGGGTGAAGGCTTTGTAGCCTTGAACCCTGGGGCCCTGCCTTCATCTTGGAAATGTAAGGTCTCTGGAAGGCATTCACTTCTTGTTGAGACCCAACTTGTCAAAATTAAAAATCTGAAGCTTCCTTATGACTCTTTTAAGATGGGCAGCCGTGTCTTTGAGGCTGCCTGCATTCCCACCTTTATGGCTCAACGGAGGGGAGGAGCCAACGTACTTGAAGCTGCTAAATGGCCACAACTTATACTAAAGGAAACATGTGTGCAGACGTTCAGCCCATGCTGCATGTCACAGAGGGGCCTGCGGTGTGACAGCCTCAGAAAATCCCCAGTTTCTGGCCAGAAGAGGGGCGGGAGCCACAGGAAATTCATTCCGGTAACAGTGGATGCCCTGTCCTGCATCCCACTCATTGTCCTTCTGTGGCCCACACCATGCTGACGCCCCCCAAAACCTATGCTTTCCTTTCAGGAAAGATAGCAAGTCTCAAAATGTTTCCCTCAGGGACCAGGGTACCCTCTGGTCCCTCTCCTTGCCCCGTCCCCCACTTCAGTTTCACACCATCACCCTGAGGATGTTCAGCCTTCCTGAAGTTGTGTCGTGTTAGCCGTTCAGTCGTGTCTGACTCTCTGTGACCGCATGGACTGTAGCCCGCCAGGCTCCTCTGTCCATGGATTCTCCAGGCAAGAATACTGGAGTAGATTGCCATTTCCTTCTCCATCCTGAAGTTAGGAGTTCCCAATTTGCTCCTGGGGTAAGAGGTGGCAGTTTGAGTGGGGGATGCTTCCCACTAGGGTCATCCTCTGTGACTTTCTCTGCTCACCCTCACCCACCCCAACTCTGACTTGACCTTCCCAGCTGCTTCCTCTCCCATCCCTACCATGAGTGGGATGAGTTTTCCACTCTCCCAAGATGCCGCCTGGGTCATCCACAGAAGGTGGAAGGGTGGAGGCCTGAACTCAGTGAACGTGGGAAATCTTCAGGGTAGGAACAGAGCCTCCAGCCTCCCCGAGCCAAGGGATGACTCCACCTGTGGAGGAAGAAATCAAAGGAGGCTTTCCCATGTCTTTCCCATCCTCCATTTTTCTTCCCACAGTGTCCAGGCCAGTGTGGAGGATCCGTGGACTGTGATGGATACTGAAGGAGCCTGGCATCTCTGCCAGGCTTACACATCAGCCTGTGGCTGACTTAGCCCCCTCTGAGGGTCCAGAGGGCTGCTTCCAGAACACAAAAAATTGGAGATCCAAACTTTTCCCTCCTCCCACAGAATCTTCCATCTCCCCAAGCCATTGAGTTGCCAAGTTCTGTCCCTTCTACTACTCAAGACCTCTGGAACCTTCCCTTTCCTTCCTTTGCTCCTATTCTACTGCAATTGGGCCTTCCCTGGTCACCCTGGCTCTGATCCTGGCCCCTCAGTGCATCTTCCACACAACTGCCCCAGGGGGTCTTCCCCAAAAATAAAGCTGTTCTTGACCACCTATGCAAAACTCTTTAGGTCCCTTCATGACTTCTGATGGATAAAATCTTATGCAACTCATCCCTCACGGCACCAGGGCATTTAGTAATCTGGTCCCTGACTTATCTCCAGGCCTGTCTCCTGTGGCCCCACCTCAAGCTTCTGGCCAAGAGGGTTCCCAGAATTGAATCTTGTCTTCAGTGTAACTTACATACTCTTTCCTCTTCCTGGATTTGCCTTCCTCTCTCTTTAACTGGTACAGCTCAAGACTGCTCATGTGGCTCCTCCATAGAAAGCCTTCCCTGTCTCCTCCACAAAAGCTTGTCAGCAATTCTTGCTTCTGTGTCTCCAGTGCTTCATAAGCATCACCTCTGGTGGCATGCATCACACAGTACCAACAGTGTGTTCTCTCTCCCAGTCCTCTCATGACATGGTGACCTCCCTGCAGGCAGGACAGCCTCCAAGTCACTTCTGTGGCTCCTCACCGGGCCCAGTGTAGTTATTACAAGGACTCATTGCTCATGTGCTGAATAAATGAATGAAATAATGTAGGAGAGCTTCACAGCGATGTGCCGGGTGGTGGATGCTGCTGCCACCCAGCTTCAAAGAAGTGAGATAGAACAGCCTTCTTGGGGTTCCTCCCCCAACATGCTGTCCCCATGGAGGGCAGGACCAAGGCCTGGGATCTGGAAGCTAGGAAGACACTCAGGATTTTTGGCCCCACAATATAGCTTGTCAAAGCCCCCAAGGAGACAAAGTCAAGATGTCGGAGGATTTCTCCTTAGGGAAATAAATATTCTCAGCTTATATTGAGAATGGTACAGTATCTTCTGCATTATGATTTGACTGACAGAAGATGTGTGCTTAAGGTATTTTTAACCTGGAATCTTAAGAAGAAATCTAGCGATTAGATCTTTGGAAGCTATTGTGTAATTTTAAAACTTTAGTAAAGGAGTATGTTTAAAGAAAGAAAGAAAAAAAAGTCCAACCAGATTGATGTGTTTCAGTTCTCTCTGTAACTTGTATAAAAGGCATCCATTGTCTTCAGAAAGGGGGAACTGGCAGTGTGTGTGTGTGTGTGTGTGTGTGTGTGTGTGTAACTCACACCAGTCTCTGTACATCACTTAAAATTATTCTCTTCACCTCAAGAAAACATTTCAGAAAGAGACTTTTTCACTCTGTTGACAGCAGCAGGGCGTGCTTGTGAGGAGGTTATTACTGTGAACATTATTCCCATTTTGTAGAAGGAAAAAATGCAAAGGAAGTATTTCATATTCCCATTTTGTAGAAGGAAAAGATTCAAAGGAGAGTATTTGAATGACCAGCACAAGACCATTTTGTCAATGCATGGTTATAGGTGGTGTTTGAGCCCAGGCCCTGTTTCTCTAAATCATATATTTTTTCATGGCTATTTTGATGTCTGAATGCCAGAGTCATTTGGGTTGACCCTACACTGCACAGCTGGAAACTTAACAGGTAGAACTGTGTTTTGTTTACCTCTTCTGCATAACAAAACCACTTCAATGGTTGGATAAACTAGTAACTGCTGTAATCGTGCTCTCAGATTCTCTGGATCAGGAATTTGGACAGGGCTGGGTTGCCTCTGTTCCACTGTGGCTGGGGCCTCAGCTGGGAGACTTGAACAGCTGAGAGATGGAATCTTCTAGAGGCTTCTTCACTCACATGTCTGGTACCTGGGCTGGGATGACTAAAAGGGAGAACTCAGCTGAGAGTTCTGGAACTGGACTGCACCCTTACAGATGTCCTCTCCATGTGTCTGGGGCTTCCTCATAGCATGGTGGCCTCAGGGCAATTCAACTTTTTTATGAGGTGGTTCAAGGTTCTTCTCAAAGAAATCTCTAGTCTTTCCCATCATATTGTTTTCCTCTATTTCTTTGAATTTGGGCTTCCCTGGTGGCTCAGATGGTAAAGAATCTGCCTGCAATGCAGGAGACGTGGGTTTGATCCTTGGGTTGGGAAGATCCCCTGGTATGGAGTAGCAACCCATTCCAGTATTCTTGCCTGGAGAATCCCATGGACAGAGGAGCCTGGGAGACAGGAGACTGGGCTACAGCCCATGGGGTTGCAAAGCATTGGACATGACGGAGCAACTTTCACTTTCTTTCATTACATTGTTCACTTGGGAAGGCTTTCTTATCTCCCCTTGCTATTCTCTGGAACTCTGCATTCAGTCGGATATATCTTTTCCTTTCTCCCTTGCCTTCTGCTTCTCTTTTCTCAGCTATTCGTAAGACCCCCTTAGACAACCACTTTGCCTGCTTACATTCCTTCTCTTTGGGATGGTTTCGGTCACTGCCTCCTGTACAGTGTTGTGAATCTCCATCCATAGTTCTTGAAGCACTCTGTCTACCAGATCTAATCCCTTGAATTCTTAGAGTATTTCCATGTCCTTAGAGTATTTTTGTGAAGAAGGTAGAAGTTCCTTGGCTTTTAGGACCTAATTTCAGGAGTCACGTATCATCACTTCTGTGCCACCCTGATGGTCAAAGGAGTCATCAGCCCACCCAGATTCAAGGCAGAGAGATGTAGATCCCAGTAAATATAGATCTCACTGGGAAGGGTGTTAGGAATTCACAGTCATGTTTTTAAAACCACACAGGCCTTTTCTCTTCTGGATTGATCTGGGCTCAATGTTATCTAGGTGAAAGGAGAGGAAGAAGTTCACCTCTGGAGACACTTGCTAGCAGTGGACTCTGGTGATACCTTTGACTTCTCCATTCCTATGAGAAGAAGACAGGGTTTCTAGATTGTCCCACCTGGTTCTCATGGGCCAGACCAGGCCAGAGAAGTGGTGGCCCTTGCCACATTCTGCTGGGGTAAACTCTCAGCGCATGTCAGGTGGATCATCAAACATCCTGCTAGGCCAGGGCTTAAGGATTGTGTGGTTTGAGGTTTCTCTGTCTGCTGCTCCTAAGCCATGGCCATGTATCTCCTTGAAGGGAAGAGAGTTCATCTGGCCTAATCTTTACGGGTGAAGGGAATGAGAACCCCTCTGAGAGAGGAGTCAAGAGTTGGCTTCCTGGAAATCCAAAGTACTCTATCCATGAGCTCCAAAGGTTCCCCCACTCAAGGCTGGAGCAAGGAGATAGGCACAGGGCTGGAAAGGCATGGGACTTTGCAGGGTCATCTGTGTTGTGCCAAGACTTCTCTGACACATTAGAACCTCCTGGGACACATGTTGACCAACTGCTTCATTTCTGGCAGTCAAAGGTCACCCCCAGTGAGCTTTTGTACCTCGTTTCCCACATGGTGGCTCTCTCACCAGCACTCCAGCCACTCTAGATTTGTCATTAAATTTTCATGAGCTGTTATGCCTGTTCCAGTCAGCAAGAGACTTGGTTATATTGCAATAACAAATACCTTCCAAGTCTTGGTGGCTTAAATCAACACTTGTTTATTCCCCCACTTCATAGTTTGTGTTCATCATAGGTTGACAAGGGTTGTGTTTCAGCCTTGTTGAAACACAAGGGTTGTGTGCCATTGAAAGTCATCTGTGAGAGGGAAAGGGGACTTTGGTGGGTCTTACATTGATGATTATGCCCTGACTTAGAAGAGACACACATCGCTTCCATTTACAACTCAGTGGCCAGAAGCACAATCCCACCATGTCCCTGGGACCAGAGAGCTGGGAAGAATGGCAAATGCCTTAACCACTACACGAATACCACAATGGTCTCTGAAAATCCATGTCTTTGCTCTCTCTTCACAACATCCTTTCCCTCTTCACATTTTCATTGATGCATGCATGCCTGCAAGCAATCATCCATCTGCTCATCTAATGTGTAGTGAGCACCTGTCCTGTGCCAGGTACGGCTCCAGGTGCTAAGCATATGGAGATGAAGAGGTTCCCTGGAGAAGTACCTAATCTTACTAGATTGTTCACAATCTCTGCAACTTTTTCAGACTGTAGCCAGACTTTCCATAAAGATAGCAAGTATTAGTGGATCTTTTCTCAAAAATATGTCTTCAATGGTTAAGCATAATAATAACCATTTTTTCATTACTACTGAGCCCTTGCAGTAAGCCAGACACTTTGCTCAGGGTTCAGTTTAACTCTCACTACAATTTTGAGTGGTTGGCTAGATGATGCCCATTTACAAATGAGTAAATTCAGCCTCTGAGGGGTTAAATCAGTTGTCCAAAATCCCACAGCTACCTAGTGGCAGAATTGAAGTTTAAATTTGGGCCAAGTCCAAGTTCTTACTCTTCGACAGCTACATTACATTTATTTTTTACACTCATGAATTTCTTTTCTCTCTGAATCAGAGACCTGAAAACAACAAAAATTATTTTCTGCAGTTGTACTATAATGCTTAGAAGGCAAGGATCATTTCCAGTGATTTCTGATCATTCAAGTTCTTTTTGATGAATGAATGAAGGAGGGAGGAAAGGAGGGAGGGAAAGAAGAAAGGGAAGGAAGAAAAGGGAGGAAAGGAACAAAGGAGGGGGAGGAGGGGGTTGTTGATGCTCTTGACATAGAGTGAAAGCCTTGACTAATGTCGTGGGACTTGGTGCAGAAGGCAGGTGAGGGCGCTGACCCGGTAGAAAGGTGCCCTGTAAATCAACGGTGCTGCTTTTGTAACCTGCTCATCGCTGATCTTCAGCTCTGTCCATCGGTCTCCCAGTTCCGTGCCTGGTGTGTCTCATTACCGCTGAAGAGGTTCTCCAGGCTACCACGTCTGAATGGTCTACAATTAAATGCACAGATGTATTCCTCCTCACTCAGCTGCTGGAAAGGAAATATTTTGAAAAATATGACAACTCAATATCACAACTTGGAGAAACTGGAGGAAGGGAGAAAGGGCTACAAAGGAGGCATTAAACAGAATTTTTAAAGGTCACTCTCCTATTTTGTGTGTTACTTTCCAAAGCAGTATTTTGAGATTTAAAAATATATATAACAATTATGGCTCGCCTCCATCCTCTGCAGTTAAATAATGGTTTACATTGGGATCAACAACAGTCCGTGAGGCCTGAAAGCATCCGCCTTTCTGCAGCCTGACCACGTGTGCTAGGTCCAATTTGTTTTCCACGATTGCTCAGGCTTTATCAAAAGAACGATCTGCAGTCCTAGGCTGCTCTTGTCTGGTGCCAGAGCCCCAGACTGTGTCCTATATATCAATACACGGCTTCGGTTAACCTAGATTTTTCCAGTGGAGCTTGTTGACATTTAATAAAAAAGCTTCCCCGCTTAGTGTCTTTCAGGCTCCAACCTCAAGGGTCAAATTGCTTTCTCCTGTGTTTAGTTCTTGTGTGTGCACCTCTGTGTATGCGGGTGTGCCCTTGTATCGGCATGTGCACCCCTGTGTATACTCTGTGTGTGTGTGTGCTGCACCCATGACCATGCATGTACTCGTGACTACTGTGTTGGCAGCTTGTGTTCTGGAGCTGATGTGTAAGTGCCTGATTGCGTTTGCTCTCTAGCAATTAGCCACTTGCAGGTGCAACTAGTTGTGAGCACAGTTCTCTGTGTGTGACTAATTGCAGGTGTCAAGTACTCGCCTCTTGAGTTCCCTTCATGGCTCAGTGGGGCTCAGCGCTGAATCTCCCCACCATCTGGGTTTGGGCACCTCCTCTGGCCAGAGCATATCCTCAGGAGAGGGTCCCAGGGAGAAGAGGGAAAGCTGCTTCAGAGCAAGAAGGGGAAGGCAGATGAAGGGCAGAGCTCCTGAAACCTCTCCAGGGAGTCAGAAGCTTGCTGGGTGCTGCCATGTGGCAGAAGCCCACAGCCAGGGCCTGGCATCTCCCGGCCTGTGAAAGGCTTTGGTTTTCTGCAAAGAGTGACTCCCTCTCCTGGGCCCGCTGTCCAAGCAGTGACCCAAACCCTCAAGGACAGAAGTGGCTGGTGGAAGTCTGGACTATTGTTCTGGCAGTCGGGGCCCCTCCGCAGTGTCGCCCCTGCCCCCGTGTGACAGCTACACTCCTGGCCTCAGCAATTCACCTGTGAAGTGGGGGCAACTCCCTCCCTCACCTTCCTGGTGAGCCCAGGGTGCCCTGAGGGTTAGGCTACTGTGACATCAGTTGTGGTCTTGCCTCTTCTGTGCCCTGCAAGGGAGCAGGTGACTCTCAGGTGGCCATGGCAGTTTCTCACCTGTAATGTGTTCATAATAAAAACCTCCAAGAGGGTCAAGGGCTGAAGAAGCAGGAACTCTTGGTCCTGAGCTCTGTGGCCTGCGTCCTGGCCTCTGTCTCAACACTCATTGAAAGTGAGGGCCTGAGAACAGCCCAAGATGACCCTTCTCGGGGCATGGGTGGTCCTCCCGGTGGGGGTTCTTCCTTCTACCCCCCGCCCCCACTGAGGGGGCCTTGTAGACAGCGGCCTTGACAGTAGCCTTCAGAGAGCCCCCCTCCAAGCCCAGGCCTGGGCGGGATGGGGCTTCAGGGAGTGGAGACAGAGCTCCAGGGAAGAAGCCCCAGTGAGGCCAGGAGCCGGCTGGGGCAGCGCCAAGGGACAAGCAGGCAGCAAGCTGCAGTATTAGCTCTTCGAGAAGCCTCCCTGGAAAGCTGAGGGGCAGGGGATGTGGATTAGCTGCTTCCAAGCAGTGGAGAGAGAAGGGCCCACCCTGGAAGCTCTAGAGAGTTCAGAGCGTCGAGCCCAAGGGTCTGCATGGAGCCCTTCTTGCTGTGTTACACGTCTCACCGCAGATCCAGGCATGCACTCCTGGGGTGAGCGGGCCCACGGAGTTGTGGGGCGAAAGCCCCAGAAAGGGACAGCTCAGTGTCCTGAGGGGTTGATGTGCTGCTGCTGCTGCTTAGTCGCTTAGTCATGTCCGACTCTTTGTGACCCCCTGGACTGCAGCCCGCCTGGCTCCTCTGTCCATGGGATTCTCCAGGCAAGAATACTGGAGTGGGTTGCCGTGCCCTCCTCCAGGGGATCTTCCCAACCCAGGGATCAAATTGCAGGCAGACTTCTTACCGCTGAGCCACCAGGGAAACCCTGTTGATGTGCTACCATAGGTCAGAGTGGAGCATGTGAGGGTGGGATCCGAGGCCAGAGGAGAGACAGGGCGGCACAGAGGGAGAAGAGTTATGTCGTACTCCACTTTGTGGCCAGGCTCTTGAGTGGCCGCAGTGAAAGGCGTGGGGCCTTGAACACAACCTCATGGAGACCTCATGGAGTTTGCCATTCCCAGCCGAGGTCACTCCACAGGGAAGCTGGATTGCAGGGCCACCACCCTGGCATCACATTTTCAGTTGAGTCCTTTTTATTGCATGATTAAACCTGGCTTCCCAGTCCTGAAACTTGGGTTCTGACTGTGGGCCACTTTCAGTAACCACCCCACAGGACTCAGCTTGACCCTGGAATCCTCCTGCCCCTTGGAGGGTTTCAGTGGCATGCACTTGGAGGGGTTCAGTGACCATCTTTACCACTTGTCCTTGTGACTCAGATTTCTTGTTTATAAAGTGAGATGATATTTTTAACATTTTTATTTTATATTAGAGCATAGTTGATTAACAATGTTGTATTACTCTCAGGTGTCCAGCGAAGTCAGTTATACATGTACATGCATCTATTTTTTTTTCAAATTCTTTTCCCATTTAGGCTGTTATGGAGTATTGAGCATAATTTCCTGTGCTGTATAGTGAATCTTTGCTGGTAACCTATTTTGAATAGAGTGTATGTATATTAATCCCAGTCCCCTAGTTTATCCCTCCCGCCACACCTTTCCTCTTTGGTGACCATAAATTTGTTTTCTGTCTGTGAGTCTGTTTCTGTTGTGTAAATAAGTTCGTATTTTTCAGACTCCACATTTACATGATATCATACGAGATTTGTCTTTCTGTGTCTGACTTGCTTCACCTAGGATGGTAATCTCTAGGTCTGTCCAAATTGCTGCAGATGACATTATTTCATTCTTAAGAATGGAATAATATTAGAGCCTATTTGTTAGGATTGTAGGGAGGATTAAACGAGATGAGTGAAATGTTCACCATGTTAGGTAGAACAGAGCAAACCTTCATTAAATGTTAGTACTGAAGTTACTCACATTATTATTGTTGTTCTTACTTTTACTTTACGGAGGCTACTTTCTTTCCAGAACACCTGCCCCTCACCCAGGATGGCTTAGTCTGTGTTACCTGTTGGCTTTGTTTGGGAGGACCCCACAACTCTTGAGACCGGTGTGGTTCAAGCCTGAATCATTGGCTTGATCCTGACAGCCAGTGGCCATGGGCTACTGGGCAGTGACTGGTCAGAAGTCAAGCTGGGTTCCAGCTAGCAGAAAATGTGCTCGCCTAGATCATGGCCCTTGGACAGGGGGTTCACTTGTAGCAATTCAAGAGTGAGGCACAAATAAAAACATCTGACTTTCCCCCATTTCTTTAGATTACAAATTGAGGCTTAACACATCAGGTCATGATGTGATCATTCAGCTGCTAACTCCTCAGCTTCATCCCACTTTTCTGGGGAGTGACTGTTTTCCAGATAATTAAAGAATGTGAGTGCTGGGAGAATCCCTCATGATTATTCCATGGAACCATCTTTTTCATTTGAGAAAAGTAGTGACAATATTCAATGAATTTAGCCAGAGTTTTTTAACTCGTTCCTGTCAGATGCAGTGCAGCTTAAATGAGCTTTCTTAATTGCCAATC